>BNCR01000018.1:17198575-17295678 GCA_014656515.1 Oryzias celebensis | reverse complement strand
GGTCAGCACTGGTACCGGCTCCGGCTGTCTGTTACCTGCTGATGCGTGATTGTGTGTGTGTGTTAATGGAGCGCCGCTGGAGGGAAACACTGATGTTTCAGCTTCTTTCACCCACAAAAGATTGGATTTGTTTTGCAGAAAAGATTATTCACGTTTTTGATGGTAGAATCGTACATGTCGTAACATGATGGTTTTGGTGTGTATTTGGCTTTTTGAAGAATCAGAATTAAATAATTTTGAATGTGTAAAATGCCAAATTCCATGACCGGGGTTTAGGCCGCCAAGGCACTCGCCCTCGACTGCCACCCAAACCACATTGCACCGGCCCTTTCTGAGCTCTCCTGCAGGTGGTGGGCCCACTGGGGAGTGATCCCACGTCAACCGTTTGGGTTTTACCCGACAGGGGCCCGTGGGAGGAGCCCCGGCCACCAGGCGCTCGCCTGTGTGCCCCAACCCCAGGCCTGGCTCCAGGGTGAGGCCCCGGTATCGCCAATCCGGGCGACGTAACTGGATCTGTGATGTGCTTTCTCATAAAGAAGTTTGTGAGAGTTTGTTTCGGTTAATAGTCGAACCTCAGATTCAAAGAACAACAATGTGGTTTCCGTCCGGTCCTGGAACTGTGGATCAGCTCTGCACCCTGTCTAGGGTACTGGAGGGTTCGTGGAAGTTTGCTCAATCCTGTCCATATGTGTTTGTGGATTTGGAGAAGGTGTTTGACCGTGTGCCCCGTGGTGTTCTGTGGAGGGTACTTTGGAGTACGGGGTCGGGAGCCTTACTCAGGGCTGTCCGGTCTCTGTATGACCAGAGCAGGATCTTGGTCCGCATAGCCGGCAGTAAGTCAGACCTGTTCCCGGTGCATGTTGGACTCCGGCAGGGCTGCCCTTTGTCACCAGTTCTGTTCATAGTCTTTATGGACAAATGTCTAGGTGCAGCCAGGGTCCGGAGGGGTCTGTTTGGGAACCACAGGATTTCCTCTCTGCTCTTTGCAGATGATGTTGTCCTGTTGGCTTCATCAAGCCAGGACCTCCAGCATGCATTTGGAACGGTTTGCAGCCAAGTGTGAAGCGGCTGGGATGAGGGTCAGCACCGCTAAGTCTGAGGCCATGGTTCTCGACCGGAGAAAGGGGGTTTGCCCTCTTTGGTGGGTGGAGTGCTCCTTCCCCAGGTGGAGGAGTTTAAGTATCTTGGGGTCTTGTTTACGAGTGAGGGAAGATCGGAGCGTCGCGTGTGTTTTGTTTACCTTGCATGCAGACGGTGTACAAACATTTTTAAAAGAGAAGAAAAGAATTTCACTAAAAGAAGAGCTAATAAAAATGACTAAGCTTACACAAACATTTACTCCATGTGGTTATCAACACTCTAACTTTTTCTCGCCAAAGAGGAGAAAATGTTCATGACTGGCGAGCATTAATTTCGGACCGTTCAAAATAAAAGTCTATCACGATAGACTCACTTTACTTTTGAGAAAAACTACTATTGCCCAACCCTGGTATGACTTGATCCTCTATGTATTCTACCCGCTGACTGAGTCAGTGAACCCGTCGTTCCCAAATCTTAGTCCCTGATTGGTTGATGCAATGCAGCGACCTTGCCAATGTTCAGATTGTTGAACTCTCAAATTGTTCTGCTGCTCAAATCAGAGCATCAAATCAAATCAGATGCTCAGATTGCATATGGACTATTGACTTAACACTGCAACTCAGCGATCCGGCAGAGAGCACGCAGCAAAAATAATCGGCTCCCGACATTTGAGAGTCAACTTTTTAGACTCACTACTGAGCGTGACCCATCACTACTGCTTATTAACCTTGTCTAGTTTCAAATGGCGGCGTCCGTATTCCGAAAAAAATGGCGACTGAATTGGTTTAATTTCACTGAGGCTGGAAGAAACCCAAATTCTATGAATGACATCAACTTGGCTGAGTCAATGCTATTTAGGTATTTTATTGTAAACGCCATGCATCATACATAAACACACACACACACACACACACACACACACACACAGAGAAAGACAGACAAAGACTGACCAACCGACAGACCGAGCTTGCCCAGGCATGGTCAAGATCATCTCTAGTGTGATGATGATGATGATGTGTAGTAAGACATCAATCAAACTTAATGATTGTTTTGTGTTTTTGTTTTGGAGTTGTGAACCGCTCTTAGTCTGACTCATCACCTAGGAGCCGTCTGCCATGGGAGACCCTGATGGGTATTGGCCCCAGACAGCTCAGCTCCTAGGATCACATGAGCACTCAAGCCTCTCCACCACGACAAGGTGGCGATTCACGGAGAGGTTTTTTTTTTTTTTTTTTTTTTTTTTTTTTTTTTTTTTTTTTTTTTTAAGTTTACATATTTTTTTATTCGATGAGATCAAAAGTCTCAACAAAAACATTTAAAATCAAATATACAAGAAATGACTTTTTTTAGCCACAATTTAACATTTTACACTACATACACAACAATAAAGAACTAAGCTTATCATTTTTTTTTAACTTGATAAATTTTTTTTTTTTTTTTTTTTCTTACATATTTTTTATTCGACGAGATCAAAAGTCTCAACAAAAACATTTAACATCAAATGTACAGGAAAGGACTTTTTTAGCCACAATTTAACATTTTACACTACATACACAACAATATACTAAGCTTATCATTTTTTTTTAACTTGATAACTAAAGTTTTTTTTTTTTTCTTTTTAACTTGATTACTAATTTTTTTTTTTTTTATTTACATATTTTTTTATTCGATGAGATCAAAAGTCTCAACAAAAACATTTCAAATCAAATATACAGGAAAGGACTTTTTTAGCCACAATTTAACATTTTACACTACATACACAACAATAAAGAACTAAGCTTATCATTTTTTTTTTAACTTGATAACTAAAGTTTTTTTTTTTTTTTTTTTTTTTTCCAAAAAGAAACCCAACAGACTTCTAAACATCAATTTTAAAATCCCTAACCGACCAATGACACATTTTTTGGAATTGTGGGAGAAACCGAAGTGCTCGGAGAAAACCCAAGTAACAAAAGAAATAATAAATAATAATAATAATAAATAATTTTTTTAGTCCAAAAAACGTGTCATGATGTCAAATAGTCATCATCTAGTCTCCTGTGATTGTGTGGTTCACCCAATTGAGGAAATCCTTGTTACTAAAATCCTGAAAATTAAAGGTGATGCTTAGATCCATCCATGCAAGCTGTGCTTTTGAAATGCAATATGACCCAGCAATCCAGACACTGGGTGCTCCTATTATGTTCTTTAGATATTTAGATATTTTGGTTGTAGGGTAGCTTGCTGTTGCATTGCACACTTCAGGGGAACCAGATGTTTTCTTTTCTATGTTTACAGGTTGGATCACAGTTGGACTGGGAAGACGACTTACTAACTCCAGTTTACCCTCAGAGGCTAGAGGAAGGTTTTGGCTGACATTGTCATCAAGTAGCTTCCTCTTTTTGGCTGGGGACAGGAGGTCTTCTGAACCTCTTTTTCTCTTCAGGAGAGATTTGTTGTTGGAAGGCCAGTGTTCGTCCCCAGGCAGTGCCTGTGATGCCTCTGAGGAATGTTCATTTTTAGCAATGTCATCTTCACAAGCCCTTCTCCTTTTTGGTACCGGCAAGTAGCTCTCGGAGTCTGTTTCTGACTCGAGTTTCCTCTTCTGGGCCGGCTGGCTCACAGTTGCAGACGTTTCAATGATTGGCTCTTTTGAAGTGTTTTCCTTCTCAGGCATCGTCATCTGCATCTTTTGGGGGCCGTGTGTGACGCATGGGGTGACATCACTTGACTGGGGTCGGGATTGATCTGCTGACAAGGCCAGGTTGAGAATCTGCTCAATGGTGTCATGGATCTCATTGACAAACATCTCAAATCCCTCTATGGTGAATCCTATTCCATTTGGTTGGAATAGATGCCTTTGAAATGCCAGCAGTTTTGGATACTCAATCACAACACCATTGAATAATCCGGTGTTGTATTGAATCATTTTGTTGACCGTAATCCTGTCCACATTCATTTGACAGTAATCAAATTTGCCCCATGCCAATCTTGGAGTTATGAACGAATAAACGATTTTCATGCGGGGAAAAGCTTGATGGAGGTGTGTCAAGTCGTTCAACATGGTGTCCGCAAGATCTGACACGTTTGTGTTTCCCAGGTCATTGCTGCCAACATGGAGAACCAAAATGTCTGGGAAACTCCTGTGTTGGGACAACTCTCTGTAGAACTGATTCAGGACATCCCCCCAGCGCATGTTTGCTTTTCCAATCCAACTCACTGTTGCATTGAGATCTAGGTTCTCTCCATAGCATTCATTTGCTGTTTTTTGTGCTCCGGTGATGTAATCCCTAGATCCAATGATCCAGACCGTGGCGAGTTTGCTGTCCTTTGAGTCTTTCTCCTTTGAGTCTTTGTCTTGCGCCATAGTACACGATATCCGAGAGGTCATAAAGGCCTTATGCTTGGTAGGGTACTCTGCAGATGAGAATCAGGCTTCAGAACGAAGAATCAGATGCAGCAATTTGGTCTTATATATGATAACTTTGAAGGCAAGATTTGCTCTGTAAAACGACATCAACATCAATGATCATCATTTGTAATGATGACATCAATGATCATCATTTGTAATGATGACATCATCAATATGTATATGGAGTCAGATCTAGCCAGCTCCTATTGGGGGTGCAGACAGACAGACATACACACACACACAGACAGGCACACACACACACACACACACACACACACATACAGACAGACACACAAACAGACAGACAGACAGACAGACAGACATACACACACACACACACACACACCCACACAGACAGACAGACAGACACATAGACAGACACACACAGACACAGACAGACACACACAGACAGACAGACACACACACCGACAGACACACACAGACACACAAACAGACAGACAGACACACAGACAGACAGACAGACAGACAGACAGACACACAGACAGACACACACACACACACACAGACAGACAGACAGACAGACACAGACAGACGGACACACAAACAGACAGACACAAACAGACACACACAGACAGACAGACACAAACAGACACACACATTAGGAAAACACAGGAAGCTTGTAGTAGAAATTCAACCTGTTTGAAAGTGTATTTAAAAAAATGTGCTGCATTAATTATCCTGACGAGACAAATAACTTAAAAAACAAGCAAGAAAACGTGAGTGTAATGAATCTGCTGAAGGAAAAACCCTTCAGGAATGAGGATTAGCAGATGAATGGAGGTAACTTTACTCGTGTGTGTGTGTCAGCTCTTGCGGTTCCTCACCTGCGCAGTGTGGACGTTTCCTGGTGTAAAGTGGTCGGCGGCCGCCTGGCGCTGCTGCTGGATGTTCTGCAGCCATCAGTCATCGTGGAGCTCCGCCTCAGCAGCTGCGAGCTTACCGCTGATGACCTGCTTCACCTCGGTAACAGACTGAAACATCATTTTAGTCTGGCCTTTAAAACTCTACGTTTTGTAATCTTTATCTTAAACACTTGAAAGTTATTTAAACACATTCATTTTGAAGTTGTAACCCAAGACCAATATTTTAATGACTGACTTACCAAGTCATGAAGATCATTATCAGGCAGCAACTCCTCCAACACTTTGGTCTATAAATCAATTCTTAGTTTGTATTTTTTTCATTTTAAAAGAGACCAGCAAACATTTCATTTGCGGAGCACATTTAAAAGCATGAATGAAGGAATTTCTGAATATCTAAACAGAAATGTTGTCAAACATACATTTAAAAAAGTTTTTAAGTGTTAAAATTTGAATCTTAATCTGTCTCAAAACCTTAAAAATACTCAGCTATGTATAAAAAAACAAAATCGATGAAAGTTTCTGTGTAAATTAAATTATTAAACAAGTACATTTTTAAAAAGAAAATTGAAACTGAAGTTAGTAAAAATCCGCCCTTTGAAATACTTTTCAAATCAAAATGTTTCTAATCAGTCAGTTAAACCTTAATCATTCAAAGCATCTTTTGTAGAAGAATGTAAATATGATCTAATTCATCATCAATTTTCATGTTAATTTGAATTATTTCTATGCTTCAAAACTAAGACTGGAAGCTGAACAAAACATTTTCATTTCTTTATTGTTGACAAGCATTAGGGAAGAACATGAAAAAGAATGAATTTTTGTTCATTTGTTCAATGAAGCATGTTTTTGTTAAGATGTTTGAATGATTTTTAGGACTTTGGGGCTTCAGTTTCCATTTATGCTTCAAAAAAGGTCCACCACTAAAAAAGTTCTGGACCAAACACTGAACCCTGTGGGACTCTAAAGCATCTAAAGCTGAAAAACAGCATATCCTGAAAATGACTTGTACTGAGTGAGTGTTTGTGTGCAGCTGCAGTCTGCCGGCGCGGCTCTCTGTCCTCTCTGAGACTTCTGGATCTGTCCTACAATGGCTCGGTGGCAGACGACGGCTGGTCCGCCGTGTTCGCAGCCGGAGGTCTGGCCTCGCTGGAGGATCTGGACCTCAGTCTGAGGCCTTCAGCGTCTGCTTCCTGCAGCACCTGGCTGCCTGTTCTGATCCGCGCCCTGCCTCAAATGCCGGTGCTTACCCGGCTGGCGCTGCAGCGGTGGACGGCTACGTCCCAGGAGAGACGGAGGCTGAGCCACGGCACAAAGACAAGAGCTGTCTTGGTGGAGTGGGATTCAGACATTCCAGACTCAGAGCTTCAGTCGAGCGGTCATGACACACCTGAGGAGTGAGGACCGGCCCACCGACGATCAGGCACCACACCTGTCCGACATGTCCTCCATGACGGAGTCCTCCATCAACTGCAGGATTGCAGACTGTCATCTGAATTTCAGACTCACTTTTCCTTTCTTTTCATGAAATTCAATCACAGGAAAAATTCAAGCTGAGAGTAAACCGTGACGTTATGGAAGAGAAGGAATCAAATATGATTGAACGAAACATCAGAGGAAGCTGCAACGTGCTGCACAATCGAACAATCGACGACAAGGCGAGTTCAGCAGAAGTTGATTTCATTAGTCTTGATATGTGGACACTTTGACCTCTGGAGCAGAGCTGCAGAAGAACAAGCTGCTGTCTCATCCGGTGCGTTCGTGGTCACTGTCCATGCAGCAAATCTGTTTCCTTAGACCCTGGAAGATCTGAGCGAGGAAAGGCCGTCCATCCACCTCGTAGGGGCTGACGTCTGTGTGCTCGGGCAGCAGTCGGCCGCTGGAGATGAGCTCAGACAAGACCTGAGGGTGGAAGCAGCAGAGCTCCTGCAAAGTGCTGCCTGCAGCTGAGAGAAAACGTGAGGAGTTTACCTGACAGACCGGCTCATTCAAGTGGTTTCCCCAGATGTAGATGTGTGTAAGAGTCAGGTTGCGTTTCACGGCCTGAGCCAAAGACAGCAAACCCTCCGTGCTGATGCGGTTCCTGCTGACAGACAGCCTGACAGCGAGACACAGCGAGACACAGCGAGACACAGCGAGACACAGCGAGACACAGCGAGACACAGCGAGACACAGCGAGTGGCAAATAAATCCAAACTGCAGAAGAGGAACCCCTGCAGAAACGTCTTCATTTGAACCTCCACCCCTTCAGTTAGACTCCTAAAAACGAATCAATGTTAATCGAAAAGCTTATGGATCAATTTAAGTTGAGTTAAAATGAAAGAAAATCTTCATTTTCAAACATGAAATGTTTATTTTAATAATGTTCACACTGGAAATGGATCAAAAAGGAAAGTTAATCTTAAACTGTCAAAGAAATAAAAAACATTTTTACTCCTAAGAAGAAAATAAATGACCAAATAATCATAATTACAAAGGAAAACTTTAAAGGCATTCACTTCACTTCACTGAAAAGAGAGAGAAACTTTACCTGTAAGATTTGGTAAAGGAGGAGAAACAGAGAAAAGTCAAAGATTTGACCTACAGAACTCACTCCTTCAGGAAACAGCCAGGTGTGGCTATGGTCTTGCTCAGGTGAACTGCGCCCTCGTCTTCTATCCTATTAGATGACAGATCGATGATCTCCAGGGCCTTATTCTGCTTCAGCACTTCAGCCAGTTGGTGGGCACCGTCACGGGTCACATGGTTGCTGCAGAGATGCAGAAATACAATGTGAGGAAGAGGAGGATGGAGTTGAGGATCAGCCTTTGTTCTCACCAGCGCAGGTCCAGGTAGCGGAGGCTGTGGTTCTGTCTCAGACCCTCGGCAAGCGTCTCCATGCCAGAGTCCGTCAGCCCCATCTTCCCCAGGTGGAGCTCCAGCAGGCTGCAGTTCACTGTCAGCATCAGAGAGAAGTGCACGGCCCACTCCTCCTGACACAGGCTCACCTGTGAGTGTTCAGACCACCTCAAGCACTGGTGTTCTGATCCGAGTTTGTACCTGCTGGCTGAAGAGCAGAGGCCGGCTGATGTCCAGGGCCTGGAGAGCTGAGTTCTGGTTCAACGCCTCGCCGAGCACTGCCACGCTCTGATCTGCCTGCAGGGAAAAAAGAGAGCTCAGAGAACTGCAGCCGCTGCTCGTGAAAACAGAGCTGCACCTGTTTAGTTACCAGGTTGCAGTCAGACAGCTGCAGCATCTGCAGCGTGCTGTTGACCTGCAGCATGCTGGACATGTGCACACCCCCTCTGTCCCCAAACTGATTACCCGACAGGCTGAGAGACAGCAGGCTGCTGTTCCTCTGCACACAGGAAGACCGCTTTTAGCAGTCAGACACACCTGACAGTCCAAGAATGGACAGACAAGAAACTCCAAACACAAGAAAGATTCCAATCTGACACAAACATTTAAAGATGGGTGTGCTGCAAACCAGCAGCATTCACGGTCACTAATCCACAGTCTGCCAGCAACCACACAGCTTAAACTTTACCAAATGACAGGATGGAAAAATGGGTGGAGGTGGAGGTGTGATGTCATCGGATTTGTGTGAACTTTGCTCTGGTTTTCTTTGCTATTGGGTTCAAACTAAAGTTTACAGTCATATTTTGAATCACATTAAAAAAATAAGTTCTGAGTGATGAAGAGATGCAACATAACGTGCTTGAATTCAATAACAGGAAAACATCAACTGTGGCTGGACCATTTGAAAAGAAACCTTTAGGCTGTTGGCGAGAATTTCAGCGCCGTCTGCCCCGATGTTGTTAAATTTCAGATCCAGAGACTTCAGCGCTGAACTCCTGAGCTGTTCAGTGAAAACACACATGGCTACATGTCACAAGCTAAAATAATCTTTTTTAAAAATGGAATATCATACAAAAGTGTTTTTTTTATTTCCATAATTCTATTTAAAAACTAAACTTTCATAGAATACGAAATATGTCTTTATTTTTACATAAATTAAGATTCCAGATCACAAATTCCACAAAAACAGGATTTCAGTAAATGTAAACACTGTGGAGAAATCCGCCCACATTTTTCAAGACATAAATGTTTGAAAGTGAATTTCACCAACTAATCATCTGCTAAATTCGGAGCACCAGCACAGGCTCCCCAGAGGTCATTCATTTGGTTCAGTTTGGTTCAATGTGGGGAAAAGTTCAGACATGACAATTTTGAAAAAGCATTTTTTTATTGATGTGCTCAGAGTCTGTCTTTATCTTTTTGCAAAATCCTGTTTTGTGGGTTTCATGAGCTGGAACCCCAACTTATGTAAAAATAAACAAATACTTCAAATGAATGCACATTTTCCTGATATTCCCACTTTTTGGAAAGAGTCTATTGATTAGGTGAGTTCGTGTTTACAGGCCAGGCTGGTGTGTACCTGTAAAACGTCAGCGAGGTGTTTGACCCCTCCATCACTGATGTTATTGTAGCTCACATCCAGACCTGTTAACAGAAATGATGGAAAGGCTGAAAAAGATCCCAGCATCAGTGTGAAGAACAGCCTGAGTCTCACCCGTCACCCTCTCATCGCTCTGCAGACACTTTGAGAGAACCACAACATCTTCATCCTCCAGCCTCTGAGCTCGTGTCCCTCTGTTTCCAGGCAGCTGTAATGTGAAGGTCCTGCAGACCACGTAGATGCCACTGAACCCGATTTCATTTGACCTTTTATACAGTCCAACACCTCAGTGATTGAAATATTCATTCAAATGGTTTATTGTTTTTCTGCTAACAAACCATAAAAAATGGAACAAATACGAAAACTTTACCTGAGTGGTTTACTATAAACAGTCGTTTGTGTTTCTGCGTTATTATTCACACAAATTAAACACAAAAACTGTTTGGCAGCTAATGAACAAAGAAACCTTAGGAGGAGAAAGAGCAAAACAGAAAAGCAGCAGCAGACCATGTTTCATTTGTCATTGTATTAAAACACAGAAGGGTAAATAAGATAAACATCTACACAAAAGATTTCTTTCTCAACATGAAATGCATTTTTAACTTCAAACTGAAGGACTCACCCAGAGTGTAACATTTTCTTTAAACTTTCTACAACATCTTTGTTCATGTTGATTTTGAGCTGAACACAAAAACTCTGGTAAAACGCGGCGAAACTTTTGTCCAACTTAGTGTAATAATAATCAGATACAATCTGGATTCGAATTTCCCTTCTTCCTCTTTTCTAGTTTCAGGGTTGAGAAAGACTCTTTTTTTCCTAGCAGTGGTTGTTCAGGTTCCTCAGAGGCTAAGTGCAGACTGCTGGCTGAGAAACAGCGCCCCCTTACTGCAGTTTGGTTCAGTAATGATCTGACCTGCTGCTTTGGGCTCAGAATGCTGAGATTGTTCCAGAATGATCTGGATGTTTCCTTCACCTTCTGTGACTCTTCATTTCATGGAGAAATGAGTGTCATTGCTGCTGCAGCTACTAATCTGTCCATTTTATTATAAAACGGCTGTTCCAGTGTTTTCTCTGTCCTGTTTTGGCACTTCTCACATTACTGACTTCATTTTTCCTTTTTCCGTTGGTCATTTATCCATTATTGATATACAGGTCAGTTCTGTTTACAGTGATCTGGTATAAGTTGAACTATAACAGCTGTCGTTTATTTTAGGTCTGGTGTTTCTCGTCATAGCACCTCGAGGCATCCTCTCATGTACTGGAGGGATTTTTAAAAAACTGACAGTGCTGAACTTGTGCTTGAATTTGCATTTTCTAGTCCGTTTCATCAGCACTTTGCACTCATCCTGCAGAGCAGATGGAAGCTGTGGATCCATTCGCAAACACAAATCTCACAAATAGTCTTTCTTGAAACAAATCTTTTTTTTTAATTGCCACCAATAGCCAAATGAAAATACCTTTTATTACTTTTCTTACCAAACATGATTAACTAGTGAATTCTACCAAATGTAAAACACGATAAAAGTGTAGTGATTTGGCAGTGACATCCAGCCTGAGCAGGAACATTTCAGCCATTCAAAGGAGATCATCTGATAATTTAACAGATCAATAACACACATTTTTATACTCAGATTTAGCAAAAGAGTAAAGATTTTGTTTCCAGTTATAATGTTGAGTTTTAAAAATGCAACAAGAAGTAAATAGAAAGTTAATAGTTCTTTTTAAAGACCGTTTTTTAAACATGTTTTTGCTGCATTTTTCTGATGATGGAGGACATAGAAATCTAAGATTAAAACTGCATCTCTGAGTTTTTCTTTTAAATCATTGCAATACAAAAGCAGACGAAAAAATGCCGTTTGAAAAAGATCCCGTTTGTGGCCACAAGCTCCCTGCTCTGCTCCATTCTGATGCTTCCACTTGCAGACAGATTGGTGAACGTCTTTGTTTTCCTCGTCTGAGCTGAAATCTGGATCAGAACTGTACGCCTGGATAGCTCTGATGTCGCTCGCCATTTTTGTTGCCACGGTAATGTTAGCTTGGGATTGTGAGGGCTGTAAGCTAGCAGGAGACTGTAAACAGGTGGACGATGGGAAATTGGGGTGTGTCAACTTCACACCAACAGTCCTGCCCACAACTTAGAGGTGACTTTCTAATGAACTCCTGCTGCTCTGCAGATACTATGTTCTAGAAAACAACAGAGGTTTTTTTTAGATTTTGGCTAAAAACGGCATAATGATAGTAAAAAGATCACCGGGAACGCTTTGACAGTAGATCAACATATGATTGGAGTGGGACTTTAAAGAATAAACTGTCAAACTGAATTTCTCTTTCTAGAAGTTACTGAAGGAGTTTCTGTCTGTTTGTTGTGTTTGTGAAGAGTGACAGAAATAAAGCCAAATATCTACTCAGCTCACCAGCTCGAGCTCTCTCTTTGTGCTGCCGCACTTGGTCGGCGTGAGCTTTCTCCTGGTGTTTGATCATGTTCTTTACGCTGGCGAATCGGTTTCCGCACAGAAGACACTGCACCCCCGAATTCCCATCTGAACAGAGCCAGAGAAAAAGAGTTTATCCAGCAGACAGTGTGAAGCTGACAAGAATAAAAACTTTACCATCATATATAAACTCGCTGTATCTGGTAGGCAGCTCACCTGGATGAAGTCGGCGCATGTGCTTCTTCAGCTCAGATGACGTGACAAACTTGGCGTCACATTTTGGTTGTGAACATTTGTAGGGCGTCTCTCCTGAAACACAGAGAGCAGTTAGACACGAGGCAGCTCCAGCCCTGCTCCTCTCAGATTTTACCTGCATTTAGACAGTTTCACCTGTGTGCTTGCGAGCATGAGCAATGAGCGAGGAGGAGACTGAGAAAGACATGCCGCACAGGTCGCACTGGTACGGTTTCTCTCCCGTGTGCCTCCTCTTGTGGTACGTGAGCGTGCTGGACTGCGCGAATGCTTGACCACAGATGTCGCAGACGTAAGGCTTTTCACCGCTGTGCAGCCTGAAACATCAGACCAGAGCGACCACATTAACAGAAGATCACCCACCGCTACACAAACACGCTGAACAAAAGATTGGCAAGCTGCAGGCCTGATGTGGATTTTGTAGTTGGATGACGTAGCAAATTTGAAGCCGCAGCGATCACAGGTGTAGGGTTTCTCCTCTCCGTGGTGCATCCTCCGATGAGCAACCAGCTGGCACTTCTGAGCAAAACATTTGTCACAGTCAGGGCAATTGAACGGATTCTCACCTGTGAAGAAACGAAGAGACTCAGCAAAGGAGCTGAAGGACTGCAGGGTAAATTCAACACTTTAAAGGAGAACTTTGACAAGACTTAGTACCTTTAACCTAGATTTGGTGACCATTTTTCTATTCTGACAAAGATTATTAAAAAAAGCATCTACATCCTGTTTTTAGAACTATATAAGTTCAAAGATATTTGGGATGCCATGACAGCCTTAACAGAGGTAGGAAGGTTAGACCCCCCCCTACTGTTTTCTACCATTTATTTGCTTTCACTGACAAGCTGGTTGAGGAGACAACATGACCTCCGAGATCATAATACAAGAATTTGTAGATGCTTGAATGTTCATCTACAGATTGCTGTAGACTGTTAGGTGTTTTCCTACAGCAACTTCACAGTTTGGCGCCATTTTTCATTCAAAATAACAATACTTTATCAACATGTACATCAATGATCATCATCAATCCAGACAAAACTCTATTTTTATCAATAATAATTCCACCTTTGTTGAGTACAAATCATTGGTTTTGTATAAACCACTTTTCATAACAAAACAAAAGTGGTTTTGAAATGGAAATGAGAAAAAGAAGGGTTTTTGTTTTCCATACTCCATTAGGGATATTTTTTTCTCCGACAAATTTAAAGTTTAATCAGGAGAGGAGCAAAAACCTGACATGTTTTTGCTTTAAGAGGAAAAGAAAGCTGACACTTGAAAGAGAAAAAGGGCTAATTAATTGTTTCTACTTCTAAAGCCAAAATCAGAAACATCAAAACATCAATGCTAAGTTGTTCAGACTTCAAAACGAATAATCCATGTTTAATATATACTAAATATCGAGTTTAGCCACAAGCTTTTTTCTACAGATCATAACTCACTCTTGGTCGACTGAACAGTCTGCAGGACTGTTAAACAGACAGATATGTGTATATTTTTGCTTACATGAATATCAGTCCCATTGTTTTTCCTTTGAAAACCTTTTCTTTCAAAAGTCATTTGTTTGTTCTATAAACAGGAACTCCAGTGAAGAGAGGCACAAATCCAGAAACAGGTAACAGCATCAGCCAGTTTGCTGCAAATTGTCAAGATCCACACTGAAGGTCACGTGACAGGAAGTAGGAGAACAAAAACAACATGGACACTGTTTCCTGTGACTGGGAAGGCCCCAATCTGGCTGTGGGCTCACCTGTGTGGATGCACAGGCGTGTCTTGAGCTGCGTGGCCTGCCTGAAGGTCTTGGAGCAGAAGATGCAGGAGAACGGTTTTAGGCTCTTGTGGATCTTCTCGTGGCGCCGCAGGCTGCTCACGTCTTTAAACAGTTTGTTGCACTCACTGCAGGTCAGTGTCAGCTCACTGAGGTCTGACGGTCCCGATCCCTGATCTCAGCCTCTTCTGCCTTATCGTCTAACCCCCCCTCAACACTCTCGTCGTCGTCGTCTTCCTCCTCCTCTTCTTTGACCCTCCTCCTGCCCCGCCCCCTCCCTCTGCGTCGCCCTTTCCTCCTCCTTCCAAAGCTTAGGCGAGGTTTTTTGGGAAGCGATTCCTCCCCCTGTGAGGGGCTCCAGTCAGCAGAGGTGTCGCCAAAGTCCTTCATGCTTGTGTCCGAGTCTCCTAAAGAAAAATCTTGGCTTCTGGACGCTCCTCTTCCTCTCCCTTTTCCACTGCCCCTGGGTCTGCCTCTCCCCCGAGAACTCTGGATTTTGGGGGTACTGTCAGCTAAGTTTTGGCTCCACCTGCTTGCTGGTGAGGTTCTTTGGCCTCCTGCCTCTCCTGCCGGTGCCAATCTTTTGCACTTCAGGCATGTACTCTTCATCGCTTCTGTCTGCAGCCTCAAAACCCTCCTCTCGGCACTCAGGATCCTGGACTCTAGAATCCCCCTCCTCGTCTTTCCAATCTCCACCAATGGAGATGATAGACAGGGGAACAAGGGAGCTGGGGCTGCCGTCAGAGCAGGGACTGTGAGGAGACAGACCTTCTTTATCCGCCTCGGATGTTTCGCTCAGCTCTGAGCAGTGAGGGAATTCCTCCAGATACTTGGTAGCCTCTGACATTCCCAGAAACACAGCAGCTCGTCGCACCGCCGCCTGCCTGGTGCTGCAACAAAGCTATATAATCTTCAGCAAACTCTTACACCTTTGAATATGACATCAAACCTGAATCAAGCCGTTTACCTGCTTAGATTCATCTGGCCGGTGTAGATGAACTCCAGATGCTTCTCTAGAGAGTATCGGTTGACCTTGTCAGGGTCCAGAGTTATGACTTCTACCTCTTTCTCAGCCTGGGAGTAAAAATATTTGCTGAAGGCTGCCAAAATGTTGCGGTGAGCTCTGAACTCCACGTCCTTCACCATTATGGTTATATCACACAGAAAATCCATCTCCCGCTGCTGATACAGGCGCTGCAGTGCACCATACTTACACAGCATGCAGTTACAAAGAACACGAATCCTCAAACAGAAAAGTTAAAAAACATTTCTTAGAATCCTGCTTTGATTGCAATAAACAACAAAGGCTGTGGAGTCATTTACAACCTGAGGTTTCCACTACACCTGAACTCGCCACCCTTCTCTACAGTTTGTTCAGATGGTATTAGACCACAACTGGATGTTTGACAAAAACCAAACCCCAGTTATCAACACAGTGGTAGAAGGGTAATGATGTGGGCTGTTTTTTAATCTCACACCACTGTCTTCCCTCTAGGGATCCTCTGCATCACCTCTCTCCTTCTTTCGCTGCTCCTCCCTCCACTCTTACATGTCTCCCTATTCTCTTTTCTGGATAAATGTCTTCACCACTGACATTTCCATTCTTTTAGCAAAGTCCACCACCATCTGTCCTTCTACATTCCTGTCCTGAACACCAAACTTCTCCATCACTTCCATATATCCTCCATTTCCATCTCTTACATGTCTGTGAAAGTCTGATCCAATCACAACTCTCTCCTCTCTAGAGACACTGGATCTCCTCATCCATCTCCCTCCAGAATTTCTCCTTCTCCTCTATAGCTCACATCCTACCTGGGGGTCAGAACCCCTGACACACATTCAACATCAGACCTTCATCTTCCAGCTTCAGACTTCTCATCCTATCTGACCGTCTCTTCAGCTCCAGAACATTCTTAGTCAGGATCTCATCTGTTCCTCTTTCCTTCCACATCGTGATGAAACATCTTGAAGCTGCTTCCAATCCAATCAAGCACTGATCTGCTTCTGTCTGGTCTCTTGAGAACACAACAGATCCATAAATTCTTCTAAAAGTTATGTCTACCAACTCTCTAGGTTCCTGTCAAAGTTTCTACATTCAAAATTTCTGTTCTAAATCCTTTATTTGTGTCTTTCCTTTTCTCTTTCCGACTACAAACCCATCTTCCTCCCCTCCTTCTTCCACCAACAGTCGTCCAACTTCCACCAGAACCCTGTAGATCAACAGCACTGGTGGTTGTTGACCCAGACCACAACCGATCTAGTATTAAAGTTCTGTTCATGACGGATTTGTCTTTTGTTTTATGTTAGATGCCCTTTTCTGACAAAACGCTCTGGATTTACTGACCAGCACAGGAAAGCGCCGGATTGTGCCCCCTAGTGGCGAAACGCGTTTTTTCCTCCCCACTCTCTCTCTCTTCCTTTCGTAGTATTTTACATACGTCAAAAGACAGAAACATTTTAAGTCATTTTGTTGCTTTTACGTGCATGTTTTCCAATTAAGGCAAACCAGAACCAACATTTACTTTTGCTGCTTTTACCTCACACAAATAGGATAAAAAAAACGACAGGATTTTTAAAAACAAAAAAGTAGATAAATGGAAACACTGTTCGTCTGTATATGATTCATTTACTCATTCTTTCAGGATTTTTGTCAACATTTAGATAATGTAAAAGGAAATGTCTTTGAGGATACAAAAACTGAATGTAAATGTGCAGCAGTTGATTCTCTTATCTTTTCAGACGTATACTGGACATTATGTCTCCCAAAGATGAATACTTATTTTGAGGTAAAATGTAATTACAAAAATAACTGCTGATTGATTCTTGTCACTTTACAAGTTGAAAACATTTTTTTTCTCTTACTGACAATAATGTTATTTTAGAATACCAACAAGAAAAACCCAAATACCATCGTAAGAATGC
The DNA here is from genome assembly GCA_014656515.1 of Oryzias celebensis. NCBI lineage: Eukaryota > Metazoa > Chordata > Actinopteri > Beloniformes > Adrianichthyidae > Oryzias > Oryzias celebensis. The sequence goes on along the minus strand of BNCR01000018.1, from coordinate 17,278,520 downwards.
AGTTACAAGCACAAAAAATATATTTGCAAGTGTTTTTAAAGCATTTCTACAGTGGAGGAGTGGCTACAGCAGATCCCTGGAAAGACCTCAGACATCTCAGTCCAGAAAAGTGCAGTGCTAGAAACAGCTAAGATACTGTAGGACCCTCAAGCTCCCAGGCCTCTGGTAGAGGACCTGAGCTTGGAGTGAGGTACCACCAGCAGAGGTTGAGAAAGACAATTAATATCTATCTATCTATCTATCTCTCTCTCTCTCTCTCTATATATATTATATATATTATATATATTATATATTATTATTATATATATATATATATATATATATATACACGTGGACAAAATTGTTGGTACCCCTCAGTTAAAGAAGGAAAAACCCACAATTCTCACTGAAATCACTTGAAACTTACAAAAGTAACAATAAATAAAAAATTTGTTGAAAATTAAATAATCAAAATCAGCCATCACTTTTGAATTGCTGATTAACATAATTATTTAAAAAAACAAACTAATGAAACAGGCCTGGACAAAAATGATGGTACCTCTATAAAAGATTGAAAACGATTTGACCAGACTGACATGATTAACTCAGGTGTGTCCTTTAATTGACATCACAGGTGTTACCAAACTCATAATCAGTCAGTCTGCCTATTTAAAGGGAGACAAGTAGTCACTCTGCTGTTTGGTGAAAAGGTGTGTACCACACTGAACATGGACAACAGAAAGCGAAGGAGAGAATTGTCCCAGGACATCCGAAAACAAATTATAGATAAACATCTTAAAGGTAAAGGCTATAAGACCATCTCTAAACAGCTTGGACTTCCTGTGACAACAGTGGCTCATATTATTCAGAAGTTCAAGACCCACGGGACAGTAGCCAACCTCTCTGGACGTGGCCGCAAGAGGAAAATTGATGACAAATTGAAGAGACTGATCGTTCGAATTGTATCCAAAGAGCCCAGAACAACCTCCAAAGAAATTAAAGGTGAACTCCAAGGCCAAGGTACATCAGTGTCAGATCGCACCATTCGTCGTCGTTTGAGCCAAAGTGGACTTCATGGGAGACGACCAAGGAGGACACCACTGCGGAAAAACAATCCTAAAAAAGCCAGACTGGAATTTGCAAAAATGCATGCTGACAAGCCCCAAAGCTTCTGGGAGAATGTCCTTTGAATGTCCAGAAATCGCTTCATTGCAGTGATTGCCTCAAAAGGTTGTGCAACAAAATATTAAGTTATGGGTACCATCACTTTTGTCCAGGCCTGTTTCATTAGTTTGTTTTTTTAAATAATTATGTTAATCTGCAATTCAAAAGTGATGGCTGATTTTGATTATTTAATTTTCAATAAATTTTTATTTATTGTTACTTTTGTAGGTTTCAAGTGATTTCAGTGAGAATTGTGGGTTTTTCCTTCTTTAACTGAGGGGTACCAACAATTTTGTCCACGTGTGTATATCTGAGCTTGTCTCAAAAGTACCTCACATGCTAAAAAGGGGTGAGCACCCCTGATTTAGAGGTTCTCTTGGTATAGTGAGCTTCAGCCCCGCTGTGTCTGGATGACGGCCGCTTCTGCTGTTTCTGTCTCTCTCTGACTGTGTTTGTGGGCTCGCTGTCCCACATTAACCCGAGGGCAAAAATAAAAACCAAAATAAAGTTAATGGGCCTATTTTCTATATATGTCTTGATGAAAATAAGAAAACCATCATAAAGTTCAGGGGGCCTGAGCAGACTGTTTCTCCATCAAGGTGCACTCACACCGAACGTGATACGCGCGGCAGAGGTGGCCAGTTTCAATGTAAAGTCAACGGTTTAGACGCAAATTGAGGTTCTGCAGCGCAAATTGAGCAGCCGCCACGACTGGCCAGAGTTAAATTAAAAAAGAAATCTGAACTCTGCGGAGGTGGTTGAGTTTCCTCAACCAATCTGGGACTCAACTTCAGGCATGTGATGTTTTCAGCGGGGAGAAAACATCCAATATAGTGGATCAATCCATAGTTCTCCTGAACTTCCATTCATTTTCTTAACCCACTTTATCCCTTTCTGGGCAGCGGGGTTTCCAGAGCCCATCTCAGTTTTTATTTGTTGTTTTTATTATTGCCCTCTTATGTTAATGCGCGACAGTAAGCATTTGAACTCAGTCAGAGACTGACGGAAACACCGCAGAAGCGACCTTCAATTAGACACAGCAGCAGGAGAAAAGCTGGAGCTAAAAGAAGACTATTGTTCTTATGAACCCAAACATGGAAACATGATCACTGATGTTTTTTTAGAGCTCTTCAAAATAAATTAACCTGGTCTCTAAACATCATCTGTGTCTCCCATGCATTGTAAATGAGATAAACAGATGCTGCTCTGTGTAACAACCAGGCTAAAAAGATTAGCTGCTATCTCCATGTAGCAATCAGGCTACAAAGATTAACTGCTAGCTTAATTTAGCAATCAGGCTACAAACATTAACTGCTAGCTTAATGTAGCAATCAGGCTACAAACATTAGCTGCTAGCTTAATGTAGCAATCAGGCTACAAAGATTAACTTCTAGCTTAATTTAGCAATCAGGCTACAAACATTAACTGCTAGCTTAATGTAGCAATCAGGCTACAAACATTAGCTGCTAGCTTAATGTAGCAATCAGGCTACAAAGATTAACTTCTAGCTTAATGTAGTAATCAGGCTACAAACATTAGCTGCTAGCTTAATGTAGCAATCAGGCTACAAACATTAGCTGCTAGCTTAATGTAGCAATCAGGCTACAAACATTAGCTGCTGGCTTGATGTAGCAATCAGGCTACAAACATTAGCTGCTAGCTTCATGTAGCAATCAGGCTATAAACACTAGCTGCTAGCTTCATGTAGCAATCAGGCTACAAACATTAGCTGTTATTTCCATGTAGCAACCAGGGTATAAACATTAGCTGCTAGCTTCATGTAGCAATCAGGCTACAAACATTAGCTGCTTGCTCCTCTCACACGCGAATGAGGCGGCAAGCTTAGGGAACACATTTTTGGCTACGCGGCGAGCAGCGAATTCTCCGTGTGGCGAGACAGGGGTGGGCCATGCGAATCACGTTTGGTTTGAACACAACTTAATACTCTGTCGTATTTTTGGTCTATTCTTGTTTTGATCAAACAAAAACTGACTTTGAGACTTTGGTTAAATGATATAATTTCAGTGAATACTGGATTTACTTAGTTCTGATCAGAATGTGTTAAAATAACCAGATAATAATAATAAAAACTAATTTTAAATTGATGTTTTTTTTGTTTTTCTGGTAGTGAGACAGAATGCAGGTTCTAGCCTTTATCTCTGCTGTGTTTTTGTGTAGGTGACGCTCTCGGCTGCATTCTTCTATTGGAGATCCTTGATTTGTCCTGGAACAGTGGTGTTGGAGGTGGTGCTCTGCAAAACTTGCTGGGAAAACTGCAGCCCCCTCTGAGAGAGCTGAGAGAATTTGATTCAGTTTGTGTTTTGTCTTGCTCTCAGGGGGAATGGTTGCCACTCTTCTCAGACTCTGTGTTTTGGACATATCCTGTAACCCCAAGGTGTCAACTGATTCAAATGGCATGGCCTTCAATCAGTTTGTAGCCTCCCTTTCCAAGGCCACACCCCTTACCACGCTCCGCCTAAAGGCTCGTGGTCTGACTCCAGTCATTCTCGCTGCTCTAGGTAAGATACTTTTCTTCTTCATGCTTGATTTCTCCATGGATGCAGTCTCCATGACAACCACACAATACTTTCACTAACGGAGCAGTTTTGTCCTCAGAGGTCATCATGTTAAAAAACTGTTCTACGAAGTCAAAGTTTAACACGTGGAGTGGTAGGAGTAAATGCTGGTGGTTTAGAAAAAACTCAAGTTTAGTAAAAACCTAATAAAAAAAGACCAGATGACAGCATCCTGTGGTTGTTTTAGAGAATTACCTTCATGGAGGAAGCAGCGTCCAAACACTGTGTGTTCAACTCCAGCATCCGTCTGGACGCATCTGTGGCAAAAATGTGCAAAACACTGTTTTTCAATCATCGCATGATAAGAAACTCTTTTCTGTTTGTAAATGTATTCAAGAAATCTCCATCTTTCAAAAATACCAAAAATTCAGTCATTTTTTATCTCAGACTTTTAGATAGATTTAGATTATTTGTTTGAAAATGTCATCATTTACTTCAAAGATTAAAAAAATATAAATGTTTCATGTGATTAACAAACAGGGATGTGTCTTGGAGATTTCTAGGGTTGGATACAAATTCACAAAATTTAATGTGTCAGGGTTTTATTTTGAAAATTAGCAGAAACGTTTGTTTTCTCACTATAGCTGCTGAATATCTAATTCGCATAATCGTTCCACTCCCAGTGGAACCGAGTTTTTCCTTTTTATGAAGTCATCTTAAACCAACATAATGTTTAATAATGTTGAACATCTGTTGTCTGAACTGTAAAACGTCAAACACATAAATGGTGAAGAGACGAGCAGCAGAAAGAGGATTGAACTTACGATGTGCAAATGTTTGAAAGAAGACGTGGAACTGGTACATTTTGCCATAAAGGTTTCCAGAATGTACATGTGTGATCTGAGTGTAGGCATGTGTGAAAAACATCACGGATGTCAAAAGACACTGAAGAGTTCCTGCAAAATGTACCAGCATAAGCTGCAACACAGCAAGGATTTAAAATTAAACACTCATTCCATTTAAACACATTTTAAAGAAGCTGGAGGACAGCAACACCAGGAGTTTGTGTTGAATTACCCAGCATGCCTCCTGCATGGGTCTCCTCACATGTTGAGGAGCCTGTTGTGTCCTGTGTCTGCCCTCCTGCAGGCACCTCCCTCTGCAGTCTCCACTCTCTGCGAGAGCTGAACCTGTCCTGCAACAGACATCTGTCTGGAGGACTGAGTCACCTCACCTTCTATCTGGCTCAAGTGGCACACCTGGAGAGCCTGGACCTGCACCTGTGCACTCTCACGCACACTGACCTGGAAGCTTTAAGTTAGTGTTTCTCCAAATGAGCTGCAGGAGTGTGCTCTTGCAGCAGTCATGTGACCCGCTGTCTCCAGTCCAGGTGCTGCCCACCCTGACAGCGCTGACGCAGCTCAACCTGTCGTCCAACAAGGAGGTGGGGGGCCCGGTCCACTCACTGGTCCCCTCCCTCCCCCTGACCCAACCGAGACACCCGCTGCCCAACAGCCACAGCATGAGCCAAGAGTCCTTCACTGCTCTGAGTACACACACACATACACACACATATATATATATATATATATATATATATATATATATATATATATATATATATGAAATAAACCATAAAATAAGGTGCCAGGGCTAGGAATGAATAAATAAAAGCATATCAAATTCACAAAAATAGATTTGGGAATACATTGATTAATGATTTTAATTGTATCTTGGGGCAGATTTTTTTTACATTTTGCATCTTTTCAATTTTCAAGAAATAAATTGACCCATTATGTAGTTTGATTTCCACCAGATATAAAGAAAACTATGAAATTTTGTAAGAAAAATTGCATTCATGAATGTAAAATTTAGCTAGGAAAAGAAACACATTTATCAAAAATTGAAACTGCATATTCTTATGTTAGTGGAAGTCAAAAAATAAATGTTTCTAAAGCAAAGAAAAGAAGAGAAATTTGTAAGAAAGAAAATCTCGTGAAATTTGACAAAAAGACTGAGAAAAAAGACAAAATAAATGAGGAACTGTTTAGGTGAAATTTCACAAAAGATTCCCATAATGTCACTATTGGATTCTAGTCTTTTTAAACACATTTTTTCAGAGTAACAATTATGCTTAATTTTACAAGAAATTTATTTTATTTTGTATAAATCCTCTACACATTTTTTCCAATAAGGAGTACCACATGATAGTTACAGTATTTTTTGTGTGAAAGTGCTCTAATGTCTCTATTATTTCTCCTGGTATGCGGTGTAAACAGATTTTTCCAAGAGAGGATAACAAAAGAAAGATTAAAAGTGACAGAATCAATTCTGGGTATTTGATTAAACAACACATTCCAGGAGATACTGCATCATAAACTTTAGTATATTCTCCAGGATTAATTGGATGCTATATGGAATTTAATCTGTGTTTAAGATTTGATCAACAAAATATTATTATTTTGGAACCAGGAATAAAAAACTTAGAATGTAGAACACTCGTTTTTGTTTATTTTTAATGCATTACGTTTTTATATAATACACGTCTATTGTGGAAACATATGTTTTAAAACAAAAATGCATACATCCAACAAAATAAATCTCTTTTTTTTATGAGGCACTATTTGCTGAATTTCTGTTAAGCCATTTTTTTCATTTGATTTTTCAGCTTATCCAAAAATGTTTTTGTTTATTTGTCTGTTTTTTCTTCTCAAATATATTTGTTAGATGGGCGGAGTGACCTGAAAGTGACACAAGAATATCCTTTTTCATTTTTATGTCAACTCTGTGTTGTTGGTTTAATTGTTTTGATTTTTCAATGACATTAAGAAGTGACACTGCGATTTGAAGTTAATGTAGAATGGACTTGTTGAAAACACATTAAGTGCTTTAAACTTTCTTACTATTTATTGAAAAGTGTGAACCAAGAAATTTGTGTCATGTAATTTAACTCATTTTAGTATCAAACCTTTTAAAAATGATCCTGTGAAGCAAGTAAATCAGAGGAAGTTGAAGTAAAGTAAATGAGTCCCCTTTGTTATAATGAGGAGGAGGAGCTGCTGGACCACCTAATAGTTCAGCTGTCTGCAAAGGCAGGCAGTTGGTTGAGCTGCCTGCACAGACTGAGAGCAGAGGTTAAATATAGAGCCAAGTCTCACCCCTGATGACCGCAAGCAAACAGGCTGAAACAGAGCGGCCAAACTTCCTGTGGCAAGAGGAAGAGCCCAATTTAATTTCAGTTAAAAGAAGAAGTCTGTTTATTCTCAGCTCTCCTCCTATACAGCTGCCTGTTCCCTTTGACTCTGACTCTGAGGCTGAGCTGACAAAACTAAAGCTGAAGCTTCGGGTCACTCTGCTGGTTCACTTTAAACTCTGACATGAAAAGGAAAGAAGGTTAGGGCAACCAGGAGACCAGAACATCACAACGCTGTGACAATCCACAGCCGCGGACTGAAACCAGGACTAACGTGGGATTGAACCGCAGAGACGAGGTGAGGCAGAAGAAACACATTTTGGATAACAAATATCATGTTATGGTTCTATGGTTATTGAGTATCAATCGTGTTTTTGTTTGCTCTGCAATAATGTCATTACATTAACAAAGGGCATGTTTTTAATCTCAGCCAATCAAAACAACAAAGAAAAAACGAATTAAAATGTAATACGTTTGTAATTTTGTAATTAGAATATTTTATTTAGATTTCTAAAATTAATACATGAACTTTAGAAAACACACAATTGGGCTAATGGGTTGTTGATGATAGAGATATGGAACAGGTAAAAACAACATTAAAAAACTACACGTGTAAAAACTATTGTTCAGCACACGGAAACCTGATTTAAAGGATGATATAACATAGTCATTTACAAAATAAACAACTCATGTGAATGAAAAATTTTGACTATAATTTAATAATTAGTTTTTGCATCATTTTGCAGACATAAGGAAGACTATTACTGTAGTTGTGTTACGGTTGATTCCAACTGTTGCTTTTGAACCAATTTAAGGTTTGTTATCAGTGCTACATTTGGTTTCTACTAATTAAAAAAAGAAACAAAAATTGTCATCATTGTGTTCATTTTGTTGATAAAATGTTGATTTTTGAACCACAAATTGATCAAAAACTGTGTAGTTCTAAAATAACAACGTAAACATTTGTGTTACTAAGATGTTATTTTGTTGCAAAATGTGAATTGAACTTTGATTGATTCTACATAATGTGATTGGAAGACATGTATTTTGTTAACTATTTTGAAGTCTGCTTCAGATCTTCACTTCCTCTTTCTCTTGTATTCACATCCAGTCGCTGGCTTTCTTTCGGCTCATTTCAGTTTTCTTTTAAAAAGAGTGGCCTGAATTTTTTTTTTTTGCCTTGTACCATCTGTGTGATGAGTCTCTTTTACTGAAGAACAATCACTCACTCCATGACTTAAACTAGAACCAATCACAGAAGGCTTCTTGTTGTCTGATGTCATGTTAGAAGCTGGATTTCTTTAACATGTGGAAAAAGTGCTAAGCTAACAGCCCTTTTCTGACCCACAAGGCCCATCAGAAAGAGCATGCTCAGCTGTCATGAAAAATTCATATATCGGTGATGAAAGATCTGAGAAAAATCTGCTTTTATTGAAAGTTTTGTTTGCTGAATTTCAATATTAAGATGAAACATTTAATCTTTGTTCCTTTTAAAATATCATAAATTGATCGAATCGCTTTGAAAATATTCGTTGCAAAAAGCCTTAATTTTCTGTTGATAATTTGGTCATACATGTTGAAGTTTTCTTCTTGAATATGCCACAAGTTGCTTTTTACATTGATAAATTCCAGACCTAAACCTCAGTTTTAGAAATATTAGGTTTTTTGAATGAAAACGTGTCAGCCAGCTGTGCTTCCACAAGGTTCGTTTACATGAAGAATAACATCATTTGGAGAGGTGTAAAGCATTTGGAATGTCTGGTTGTTGTTCCCCTACTGCTTTTAATACTACATCCTGACAAGATCTGGCACATGAAGGCGGAAGTATTGGCCAGGCTGTGCCTGAGCTGTTGTCCAGATATCAGAGAAAGGACAATAATAAGATTAGTCTCTTAGGCTGAATTACAGCACAACAGACTCTTTGAGTCAAAGCAAGAAACATTTGTTAAACAGTCGCTACAAAGTACACCGTTTTTGTTCCCCCACTAAGGATTTTAAATCAAACTGTTGTTCTCTCATCTAATGGTCATTAAAAACACCTGTCAAAAATATGGGATTTTCCGTGAAGGGTGCCAGAAACAAACCAAATCTGTGAGCTTCAGTTACAAAATGTTATAAATTAAGTTTAAAACAATGATTTAGGTTCATATATTATTGGATATTTTTTAGACTATACAAGTACAGTTAAACAGCTTCCTGAAATAAAGGGTGTATTCAGACTGGAAAAGTCTGTTGGACCGAATCGAGCCTGCTTCATGTGGTCTGGATCGGGTTTTGAACCTTGAATCTGGTTTGTATTCAGACTACTGTCAAAGGTACTTACCTGTTCCAGAACCAACGCTTGTAAACAAAAGCACATGATGAAAGAACTCTTTACTCAATGACCAGGATTTGGGGCAAAGCAATGAGCAAAAGAAAAATGGAAGTCCTGCACTTTGCAGTCCTGGTTGGGAAAGTTAAATGATTCAGAATTTTTTTTTTTTGACCAATTTTGAATGTTTGTATCAACTGTTGTGAGATACAGTACAACACTTTTTTCTGCTACTTTGGTATGGCAGAGACATGCTTTTAAGCAGTTACAGGCAGTTACTGACAAGACTCTAAGAAGGCACACTGATAAGTGTTTATGACTGAGAGATTGTCGGGGAAACTGTGTAGAAGCAATGTGGATCACGTTAAGTTACTTTAATGAGCCTGCATTCATCTGAGCACATTGCAATGACTGTCTGTGTCTAATTGTTCACGTTTGTCCATGGCTCTCTGTGTGCATCATGTTATGCCTGGCTATTGTGAGGAAGACGCAGAGGCGTTCAGATCCATTAGCAGGCAGGGCAAATACAAAAACGAAGTCAAGGCCAGTCAGGAGTCAAGGGCCAGGAGTGAGACAGGAAGACGAAGAAACAGGCGAAGGTCAGAACTAGGAGACAGCATGGGAAATAGAACGCTCAGCAATGAATGCAGGGCAAAACAATACTTCACAATGATATCTGGTGCAGGAGGGGTTTATAAGGAGTGGCTTGATGAGATGATGGATAACAGGTGAAAAGAGACGTTGGGGAGAGTGTGGAGGGAGCTAGTATTCTGGAGAGGGCTCCCTCTGATGGTCGGAGGTGGAGTTATTCGGCTGACTCCTGACAACTATGGTGGTGGTGTTGGTTCAATTGTTCCAACCACAAAGCCTATTCAGACTGAGGAATGTCTGAGCTTACCAAAGCTCAGTCCGATTAGAAACAAACTGAGATGACCTCAAAAGAAGGGTCTGAATGCGGTTCCTGGTCCCAGACCAGGGTCCACTTGAGTACATTCAGACTGAAAATTTGTTGTGTATATCAGGAGGAATTGAACTCTGGTTCACTTTAAGTAAACCAAAGTGTTCAGTCTAAATACACTCAAAATCTTTATAGTGATTCAAAACATTTTATCTTTTTTTTTAGACTCAACCAATATACTATTTTAGAACTTTAAATATTACTGGTAAATTCTGATGAATGTATGAATGAATGAATGATGAAAAGCTCTGGGTTTAAATCTATTTATTGGCTTGTTTGCTGACAAGTGTACTAAACTGTTTGCAAAGATTTATAAACACACCCACACACCCACACACCCACACCCACACCCACACACACACACACACACACACCTCACCAGAGCTTATCCATCCATTCAGACGTTTATGGTAGCTTTCTAAAATGTCAGAGATGTGCATGAAATACCAAAACGTTAGCTTCTAATCTTCAGAAGCTTTTGTCCATATTACAAACCCTCCTAATCTTTTTTGGGGTCAAAGAGATACTATTTTAGCTACTGTGTGGTGAAAGCGGGGTACACCTTGGATGGTTCAAACAAAAAAAGTCTTTGGTGGAAAAAATGTTCATTTGTCCGCTTGAAAATTGCTAAAAAAATCTTGAAAAATGCAAATAAACTTGGCTAAGCTTTGTATTAATTGTAAATTAATTAAATGCATTAATCAATAACATTTTGTCTTAAAGCCATTGAATCAAGACAAAATAATTTTACTTTGTGTGTTTTAAGAATTTAAATGCCGTTCTAAATATCATTTGCCTCGTCGAGTCAACTGGTAGAGATATAATTAGTGCTGTCAATCTATTAAAAAAATGAATCCGATTAATCACACTTTTAGATTACGATTAATTACAATGTTTTACTAGGAACATTTTAAATATGAAATACATTTATTGAAATACATTTCAAATATGCTGGTTTTGAACAAAAAACCAGCATTGTCTGGGTGAATACTCTATTCTGATTGGCTGCTGAGTGTTGACGCACAGTTAAAAAGAAAGTCACATAGCCTAAATGTTCTATATCACTGCGCTGGCTTCTTTAAAACAAACTTTTTGCTTCATCTTCTGGACACAAACAAGCAATAAGAGTTGAACTTTCTCTCTGAAAGGATGTTTTATTGAACCTATCTTGATGATCAGCATATAAATAAATCGCTTTCCTTTGCTGCCACAGTCGAGGTCCAGCGACACGTTGCGTTCATGTGTTACTGCGACAACGGGCTGCGCCATGTATGAAATGGAATAAAGTACTAAAATTTGTTGAATATTTATTTTGTTTGTAGGTGACCATGTTATAAGCAACATTGTGCCCAACGAATTGTGTATTTTTCAGAAATTGATGCACGCCAAAGAAGCCTGAACTGCCCGATGCAAAGCGGAAGACAGTCGCTTCTCACGTGAATAATCTGAGTTAATAAAATTTAACACACAAATTTAAAAAAAATTAATCGCATGGTTAAACGTTAACAGCTCTAATTATAATGTAATTTTAGGAGCACGAGAAGCAACGAGGAGCAATGTTTTTGTTTGGATAGGCCTACAATCTCATGGTCTGAACCCAGCGTTTATCAAACATAAGATCAAGATATTACGATGGTGAATTGGAAACTGATCTTAGGTCTGAGCATAAAAAGAGCTTAAGTTTCTCTCAGATTAAAGAACAGCTTTTCTAGAATAAAAAAAAAGAAAAACTTAAGTCTGACACTTAGGGCAGTCAGCTTTTGTCTTTTATTCCTGTCATGACTTTTAAAAAAGTATAAAAACCTAATTTCCTTCAATGGACTGGTATGCTTGCTAACAAAATTAGGACAAAGTCAGTTCTGAAAAAGGATTTAGATCCAAGGCAAATATGAAAACATGTCAGATTGTTTGATTTGTTACTTAAAATGTTAAGCTAAAATTTGAGAATTTTACCTTCTCAAGGAATTCTTAAACAAAAGAAAGTTTTGTTTCTCAAAATTCAATCTTTTCATAACATGATTTCTTTTCATTTACAGCTATTTTCATTTCAGCAGTTTTTACATCTGGGATTGTAAATTTTCTTCAGAATAACAAGAAATGAAAATAAATTAATAAAAAGTCAGACAATAAATTAAAATTCTGCCTTCTAGAAACATACAGATACCTTTCAGTTTTCACATTGTAGGTTAAAGCCCCAGAAACCTGCTGTGGCTTTAGTTAGTAGTTAAATATTCAAACCATGTTGGGTTTTGGGATGATGGAGAAAACAGTGCCCACAACCTGAAAGTGTCCCAATGTAAGGTTAAGGAAAAGGAAAGGTAGAATGCAGACTCAAATCATGGCTATAACTCCCCAAACCAGGCTTAACTGTTCTAATTTGCTCATTTAGAATACGGTATGCCATCAAATCCTTCAAAATATTGAAGACTATTGAATTCTTAAAATCTTTTTCCACAACAAAATTTAAGTATTTTTATGTCATCAAGTCACACTAAATGATAACTTTGAGTTGGATTTGGAAATGGTTTATTTCAACCAGACAAGAATAACACATGTGTAACACAACCAATCAACAAAGATTTACATCCGTAAACATGTCAGACATGGGATAACTAGGATTGCTTGAAAGGGAGTGGGAGGAAGCAAACTTATATAATCCCACCCGACTCGACCATACCATTTACTTTTACTTTTTTGAGTTTAAAAGCAAAATTATTTAACTTTTTAGCAACTGTGTTGCACTAAAAATGCTACAGTTATTTCAAAATTTTATGTTCCCAACAACTAAGAAAAATGCTTAAAATAGACATTGGGGAATGATTGTATTTTATTTTTTATTCTATTTAACCCTAATATTGGGAACAAATCCAGAAGCAGGGACCACATTTACAAAGGGTATGTTTTGAATAAAGTATAAAGATATTTTATGGGTATTTTAATATACAAGTGAAATTGTGCCAAATCCTCTAATAGGTCTTCTAAATAAAATACAGAAACAAGAAATATTTCACACAATGAACTTAGTACAAAAACAAGTCAAGTTCTAATGAAAATGTGTTTTCACAATGTATATTTTACAAACTTTTACTTTTACTTTCATTTGCCTAAGTTGTTACAAAAACGTAAAAGAACACGTAGACTAAAACAAATCAAACAACCTTGAAATGTCAATTATCTGTTTTTCTAAAGACGAGCCACCTCGTCTCAAACCCAGGAGAAAGAAAAGACTTTTAATTGCCTCCTGTCTGTGCGGTTTTGGCCAGACTTTAGGATTAATGTGAAATTGTCTAGATTAATGTGAAATTGTCACGTGAACATGAAACTTTGTGTACCCTTTATCACTTTTTTCAGATACCATTACAATGAGGCAGTGTAATACAAGTCGCCTCCTCCCACAGGAGTTTCATTGCCTCTTTGGGGATAGAAAGCCATGTGGTTATACTCTGTAGACTCCATCCAAGTCCCCTTCTTCTCCCTCTCAGAGTTTATGAGAGAAATGACTTCATACCAGGTCCATTCAGACAGCTGGCTGTGGGTCAGCTGCACAGCGAGCATGAAATCCTCTCCCTCAGTTGATCATTGCTGATTAAAGCTTTCCTACAAACTGCCAGGATGATGAAAACCTGCTCAGGGTCAGCCTGAAAAAGTTCAGGCATGAGCGACATGTTCTGGGAAAGTGCAATAATATTTACAGCTGACATCAGTTGGGCTGAAAGGAGTTTATGTTGGATGCAACAAAAGATTAGCTCTGTTGAGAAAATTGTGTGTCATCGTGAACAAATTTAGCTCAGCATGTGGAAAAAACCACTCCTGAACCAATCAATGAATACATGAATTTAACTTTTGGCAGAAGCGAACGCACAAATTCCCTTTAGTGGGCCAATAGTACAAAGACCACTAACAGATGTAAATATGACTCAAAAACAAGACACTGAAACATGCTTTAGTTTAAACATGAAACAAGAAGATCAAGAAAAACCAGACAAGATGAAAAAAATGACCGTAATGCACAAGGTTACATTTATCTTTTTTTTATTTTTTGCTATTTTCTGTGCTTTTCTTTGTTAATATTTCTTTCTTTCATTATTTGTGGATTTTTGCAGGCCAGAACAACAGAAATTCCTTTTTGGCATGTAAAAAAAGTTTGACATTTATGTGAGAAAATGTCCTGAAAAAGCCAGAGTGAAAAAAAATCAACTAACTATTAACAAAGGTTAACAATAAATTGTGACAACTAAACAACTAGATATGACCTCCAACGTACATAAACATACATTAGGAAAAAGTCATCTCAAAAGAAAATATGCTGGAAGTGGTGGCAAATAAACAAATTATATACAGTACATCCTAAATACAGAAATATACATGACAAATCAATGAATTACAAATAAATACTTAAATAGACAACTAATTCAAGAACATAAAGCACATCAGTCAGAGAACACACAATAGTTCTGTTGTTTCTGTTCTGACAGATTGAAGGTGATAAAGTGATTCTGCAGGTGCACCAATATCCAAACTGTTTCTATTTGAGGCATATTGATTTTAATGTGTTTTACATGACATTTATAACTCCCATTAGCAAGAATGACTAGATCTTCACAAATGTTTACACTTTAATGTTTTTTTAGGATTTAAAGATAAAGAAGTGCTCTTTGGTTGGTCCATGCCCAACAAATTCCTAAACAGGCTGTACAGTCATCCACACTGAGCTGTGTTTAGACTCTAGTGGTTTAGTGACCCACTATATCATGTTTCATTATGTCCCCTTGGGAGGTGGCAACTAATCTATTTTTCCTGATACCTCTTGATGCCTCTTTGTCAAGCATCATTCTAGAAATCTCTTGGGTTTGACAGAGTTCCATGACATCTTGTTGCAATACAGAAAGTGTTGTATTTTCTGTATTTTTTGGCAACATTTTGCACAAAAGTTGCTTCTAGTGAATTTTGTAATTTTGTAAAACAATCAAATTTTGTTATAAGATCACTTTTGTTATATTACCAGTGATAAATATTGAGAACAATTGTTTTATTATAAAGATAATTGTATTGAGATTTCTCCTTTTTGTTCATAGCTAATTGTTGTGCCTCCTCTGTTAACAAAAAAATAATGGTTTGTTTAATAAATCTTGTTCATTGCATTCATTGAAAATAAACTTAAAATATACAACTCAACTTTTCTAAATTATTTGGAACTTCTTATCTTTGCTTGGATTTTAGTTTTTTCCTTTGTTTGGAACGCTTTCTTGCTGTCATTTTATTATTTTTTTTTACAAAAACATTCATGAATGAGATTGTTTCTTTGACATCTGAGCAATGACTATGTTTAACCAACAGCAAAAGTAAAGTATTCAATTGCAAATGCAAATTTCTGTTTAAATGAATCCTTATTTGGAGAGTGGGCTCAAATGCATCTCCCTTCGATCAGGTGCCACTAAAATCTAATCCACCAGGTCAGTTTATGAGTGTCCTTGTGGCTCTTGCAGCTGTTTCATTTCTCTCTCCTTTGTGGAGCTGAAGGAGATTAAGTGAGTATTTTTAGGGTCTCCTTCTTGTGCCTGGAGTCTAACATTAGGAAGTCCCAAGAGCTATCACTTTATATACTGTAAGCAAATGTCATGGACGCCTGTTATAGCAGTCTGCCATGTAAAGAATCTAAAACATAGGTTTGCTGGTGTTTGGTAATTCCTGGCCTTGGGAGCCTGCAAACCGTACATGCTTACCGGGTATCTTTGCCACATCCACTGCTGATTACTTGCAACTGGTGTATCAGAAATCTTATACAACTATACTTAAATAGATTTACTTAATGCATTTATTCATCACAAGCCAATGTTGTCATTTAGTATTTGATACTAAGAAAACCGAATGAGAGAACAACAGAGTACACCTAATGGTAGAAAAACAATTTTAGACTTAGCTTTTGCACATCTTAAATTTGATTGTCTGCTGCAGCAGGATGACCTGTTTGACACAGATTTCATTCAAAAATGAACTCTTATGTGCTGCTTTCAAAAGTAAAGGAAATCATAATTGTTACATATGAGGCAAATAAGTATTTAAACACCTTGTGATATGGCAATGTTCTCTCACTTAGACATTATGGAGGGGTCTGGAATTTCCCTTTTAGGTGCAAATTCACCGTGAGAGACATAATCTAAAAAACATATCTTTTTGATTTTTTTAAAATAATGTATTTGTATGGTACTGCTGCAAATAAGTGTTTGAACACCTGTCCATCAGCTAGAATTCTGACTTCCAAAGACCTGTTATATATAACTATATAAATATTCCACCTCCACTTATTATCCTAAATTAGAGGCACCTGTTTAAGGTGGTTAGCTGCATAAAGACACCTGTCCACCCCATACAATCAGTCAGACTCCAACAACTAATATGACCAAAGAGCTGTCTAAAGACACCAGAGTTTGTAGACCTCCATAAGGCTGGGAAGGGCTACAGGGGAATTACTAAGCAGCTTGGTGGAAAAAGATCCACTGTTGGAGCAAATATTAGAAAAAGGAAGAAACTAAATATGACTGTCAATCTTCCTCTGACTGGGACTGCATGCAAGATCTCACCTCATAGTGTCTCAATGATCCAGAGAAAGGTAAGGACTCAGCCCAGAACTACAAGAGAGGAGCTGGTCAATGACCTGAAAAGAGCCGGGATCATCATTTCTACGGTTACTGTTGGTAATACACTGAGACGTCATGGTTTGAAAACATGCACGACATGAAAGGTTCGCCTGCTTAAATCAGCACGTGTCCAGGTCCGTCTTAAGTTTTTCAGTGACCGTTTGAATGATCCAGAGATGGGAGAAAGTCATTTGGTCAGATGAGACCACAATAGAACTTTTGGTCTTAATTATATGTTTTGTGAGATTTTTGAGGACGACCTCCTTCCCTCAGTAAGAGTATTGAAGATGGGTCATGGCAGGGTCTTCCAACATGACAGTGACCTGAAGCACACAGCAGGAGAACCAAAGAGTGAGAACTTATCTTACTTAGTATCTTCTTACTTATCTTACTTAGTAAGAAGCATATCAAGGTTCCAGTTTCCAGATCTAAACCCAATTGAAAACCTTTGGAGGGAGCTCAAACTCTGTTTCTCAGCGACAACCCAGAAACCTGACTGATCTAGAGAAGATCTGTGAGGAGGAGTGGGCCGAATCCCTCCTGCAGTTTGTACAACATACCTGGTAAAAAACTAAAGTTACGAATGTAACTACAGTTCTATGAATCCCGGATGATTGCCAGTGTTGCCGGTCCCTCGGGATGACATAGAACCACAGGAAACATTTGACCTGTGTAATAACAAAGACTACAAATGTTAACATTGATTTTCTTAAATGATCAAATACTTAGGCATGAACATACAAATACATTTGTAAAAACTTGTACAATGTGATTTACAAATTTTTTTTAGATTCTGTCTTTCACAGTGGACATGGACCTAAGAGGAAAATGTCAGAAATCTTGGAGGGAATCTGAGTGGTTGAACTTGCAAAATCACAATGTGTTTAAATATTAATTTTTTTCACTGTATAACGACTGTAATAATTTCATATTGTAAATATTCAAAGTTACAGTTATAAATTAATAATGTAGTGGTCAAACAGAATAAATACTGTGTATTTCTGTAAATCATGAAGTGGGACTTAGTACTTCTTGGATTTGGTCTGCAACGAACTGGTCCAAATTGCTCTGTTAAATTTCTAACCAATTAAAATATTCAAAGGAAAAGTTTGATGGAAAAGAAACACAGGAATGTGGCTCTGTCCCCACCTATGGGTTACACCAGACTTTGGGAAAATGTAAATGGTCAAATTTGCAAGTAAACAATGGTTTAGAGACAGAACTAGGATCTCTACCTGATCTACATCTAAGAGTGAAAAACAAACTTAAGTACACTCACTGGCTCTTATTACACTGGAAAGCTGTTTGACTCACTATAGCAGAAGTAAGTACATTAGTTACAAGTTAATCATTACTGTAGCAGACTATATTTCAATAAGGAGAGATCTTGAAAGTGTGGGCCCCCAATGTACTAAGTCCGCCACTGATCAGCAAACCCAGCATTCCTGTAGATGAGGTAGATCTTTATTGAAATTGCGCCAAAGCTTCACTATGTATATATACATATATTACTGTGAAAAGCTGCTTAGTAATTTTTATTGTACATATTGTTTTGAGAGATTAAGCTTTTAATATTTTTTTGGTGACACATCTCAAAAATATATTCTGAATTTCTTTTTAATGATGTGTTAAAATTAAAGTAACTGGAGCCATGTCAGTTCACCAGCTAAACACGTGTGGAATGTTACGCAAACATTCATTCATCTATACCATCTTGTCCCTTTCAGGTTCACAAGGCTGCCAGAGCCTAACCCAGTTACGCATGGGTGAAGGCAGGGGACACCCCTGGACAGGTCGTCAGTCTGTCACAGGGGCCACAGTCATACACACATCCACACCTAGGGACAATTTAGAGTGACCAATTAACCTATGAAGCATGTTTTTGGACAATGGGAGGAACCCACGCATGCACGGGGAGAACATGCAAACTCCACACAGAAAGGTCCCCCATTGGTGACACTCCACCATGCAGCCACATGCCATGTGCAGTTACACAAACACATCAGCTAAAATGTACTTCTTTATAAAATGGTCAGAACATTAACATGAAAATAAACATACTTACACCAGGGTTCAAAACCCTTTTTCAGGTTTGTGGTCAGGTGTAATATTCAAGACAGATGGGATTTTTTTTTGTGAGCCTCATTATCCTCAACTGTCAATACTTTTAGTGGAATACTCCAATAATGGTTCATCTTGTTCGTCATGCCTTGTAAACCAGCTTTGGAAAAAGATGGGTTTAGTGATGTCATTTCCTGCCTAGACAATATTCTTTAAACTGGTTCAATTTAAAGTTGGAAGCAAAAATGTCACGTGCTCTGAATATGTTATTTTTATAACTGTGTTATCATTGCTAAACCTAATTCATGAACTACAGCTCTGCCTGTAAAAATCACAGAATTCAATCCCTAAGCTCTCATATCTCTATATGCTGGCTGCTGACCTGCTGGCTAAATTCCGCACGTGACCTCAACAGTTTTGTATGTGCTGATGAGTTAGCACCTCAGTGCTGTAGTGGCATGCAGAGACTGCTCAGCTGAGACCTTTAAAACCTTTTAGGTCAACACTTGGCAACCAGAATCAAAACAACACAAGCTGTAAACAGACACAGTCTCTATTTGCAAACCTTCTACTCACTCTTGACTCACATACGCCTGCAGTAAGTGAGTCACTTACCTTTTTCCACTCCTGATCATCAACTACTGTTGACAAAAGCTTAGCTTTCCATGAGCTTCATGTTAGCATGTGTGTTTTTACTTTCTTCTTAAAGTCATAAATTGCTACTAGCTTATTTTGCAATTAAACTATAGAACAAAAGGACAAATATAATTTTACATCAACATGGATGACTTGCTTTGTTGCTCGCAGGTTCAAAATGAGATCGAGAAGTTGCACTGGTGAGAAGCACGATTGTGGGCACATCCAGCCCACGAAAAGCCTCATCATGCAGGAAGAAGAAGAGCAGACACCACAACTAACAAAAACAAGGAGGAAGATTCCAACAGAAGACAAGAGCGGGAGAACAAGAGAGCCAGAAATGGCAAAGACGACCCAAAAACCTAAAGAGGGTTGGAAAACAAAAACACCAAATCTGTCAAAGAAGGATTTGGTACACCTGCTGGGAGTCATGGAAGGAGAAGTTCAGGTACAATGTCTGATGTTTGCCTTTCTTTCTCCAAAAGTATAGATAAGTGCATTTATGTGGGTTTTTTGTGCAGATTTAAATCCAACTCAGCATACCCGTGAGCATGACGTTTACTTCCAACTTTAGCTGTGAACAAATGTCAACATTGCTAAAAATACTGTCAGAAGCACATAAACAGTTCAAGTGCCAACAAAAAAAAAGTAGGAAACAGAGGAGAAATTAAAGTGACAAATAAACCTTAACTTGTATAGTTGGAGGGAAAAAAACCCAATCAATTAAAGGTGCATTTAGACAGTTTCTTACTATATAGGAAAGCAAGAGTTTTATCAGTATTCGTCAGTTTATTAATAAATCCTTAATTATATGGATACACTACAAAGACTAGAAAAAAAGCAATCTAATCCATAGTAAGTCTGATGAAACTGTTACCTCCACACAAGCTAAGGTCTCTTGCGAAAATCTATTTGTTTGCAAAAAGACAAATATATAATTTTTATGTACAAGTGTCAGTTGTGTGTCTGACTTTTAACTAAATTATATCCATGTAACCAGCCTACTTGGTTTCATTCAGAATATAAAGACTCTATTGTGTTCGCAATAAAACGAGAGAAATAATATTTTACAATTGACAGTGTTGCTCAGAAATGTAAATTTAGCTCATTTCTCCAAATGAGCAATCATCCGTTTCCTGTTTTCAAAATTTTCTTTGGTTATTTTGACACAATAATTACTCTTCATTAGCTTTATATCTACTTTTGTTCATTTTGGCTGGCTTAGAACATCAGTTGTTTCAATTAGGAAAATACTTTAAACCTTAATATAGATTTTTTTAAATTCATGTACGTTTGAAAAAGTTTCCTTCCTTCTTTGTTTAATCTGCATCAAAGAACTTTGCAAAGATTTAGTGTTCACCATAAGAATTGAGGATACTCTGAAAAGTGCCAGTTTCATGACTGGTTGCCATGCCAACAGATGAGTTGTCTTCTTTAGGATTAGGGCGTGCCTGAGCTATGCAGGAATTGAAACTGTCATGCAGCTCAAAAGAAGTAAATATTGTGGTCATGTAGGACACTCACTGGCATCCAACACTATCCAATGATGCAGTGTTTTGAAAATAATATTTTGAGCATGGAAAGAGCTCACCAGAAGCCCTTTTTTTCCAATCACATCATTGTTTTTCCAATAGAGGTACAGCAATAAACTCCCCTCCCAAAGGGGCAGGATGCTGCTGCCTCACCCATTCTTTCCATCCTGCTGTTTGGACTGGTTCAGTTTTTCCATCCTACAGGAAGAACATTTTATGTGTGAACATGCTCTGATGCGTTTCGCTGTAAAACAAACAAAGAAAAAAAAAAACAAGGGCAGTATTTTAACATTGAAAAAAACAAAAAAAATAAATAGATTCCCTCTTGGGTAATCTAAACATTACTGATGTTTTTTTTTGTTTTTTGTTTCATTAAATTTAAAAATGTTTCTCTTCTGTGAATAACAAAATATTCTCTTCTGTTCAAAATCTGTTTATCCATCATAAATAATATTTTCAAGGTAAACATTTTTATAAAGACATGATTCCAATTTAGTTTAGGACAAAGTCTGCTTAAATTTTATAAGAATATTTCAATGATTTTGTTGTTTTTTTTTTGTCAGGTTAAAAAAAATTATCTTAAGAAAATGTGAATTTTATCAATCAAATTCCTAGCATTTAGTATTCAAACACTGAGATACAAGTACTTTCTCCTTCAAATATCCAATGTATTCTGGATGTAAAGCTGAAGCAAAAAACAAAAACAACAAAAAAAACATTAAAATTCTATCTAAAGTTTAAAACAGTTTTAAAGTTAACTTAGCTGATCCTTTTGCTTCGCCTTTTCAGGCCAGAGAGGACATCATTGGTCTGCTGAAGACTGAGAGAACCAGACCAGAGACTCTGGAGGCCCACTATGGCTTTACTCTTCCAACTAAACCCTTGCAGGCTCTGCAGAGAGACGCTGTGCTCTTCCAGGGCAGCAGCACAGAAGACGTGTATGAGAAGCCCATGGCTGAGGTCAGTTCAGAGAAATACCTGTTGGCTTGAAAAAATTACACTTGCAGGGCGGTGGATTTGCTATTCCATGTCAATCAAAGAAGGAGGGCAGGGCTCAAAAATAGATGGAGATGTGATGCTACGTAAACACTGGGAATGTGATGCTCCTTCAAGAACCTGCGTTCCTAAACGTGGGTTCTTAAACATTACCAGGATGCTGGTGATTTATGAACGCTTTTGGTTGCCATATAGGACAGGACTTTGGACTGTCACTACCCAATACCACCACATGTACTTCCAAATGGTGCCAAATCTCAAAGAGGTGCAAATCTGGTGAATCTTGCTCCAGGCTTTTTCTTTCACAGCTCTATTCTAATATACAGAATGAAAGATTGTGCGTGTGCACATGGCTGTGCGTTTTGTACGTACAGAGCCTGAAAATGACTTAAAATCCTGCATAGCGACGTAAGAAGTTTTAACACGGAATCCCAAAATGGGCATGGCACTCAACATGGATTTTCCATGGAAAGTAGCCGCCTGAACGCGTGTTTCATGAACACATGGCATACGACAAAATTACACAAAAGATTCAACTGCATATTGTACTCCAGTTAGTCATAAAGAAACAGGCTTTTAACCTACAAAACGTTTGACACAGATGGTTTGCAACATTTAAATGTGCATGCATATTTAGTGCAAAAACATGCAAAAGGAAAACAATGCATAATGAAAAATAGATTTACAAAATAAATTATTAGATTTTTCCATGTTTTTAGATGTTTTGAAAGCTTAAAAAGACTACATGAGCATGTCAGTTTTATTAAAACCTGTTCCTTGGTGGTGAAATTTAAGCAAAATATATGCAAATACAATTGTTTGGCATAATGAAAAACTTCAGGCTTCTCTTCAAATTGTAAATAGTGAAATCTGCTGGGTGTACCAAGTGGGATAAAGTTTGAACAATTGTACTATTAAAGCCTAAAGCAAATCTGAATAAAACTCAGAATTAAGTGAGGAGAGCCTCTCACAGCAACGCAATATAACCACAACTACAGCTAATGGTTTTGGGACATTGTGTGCACAGACATGGTGCTGGGCTTTGACATGTTGGTGGTAATGAGTGTTGATGTGTTTCCTTCAGTTGGACCGTCTGGAGGACAAACAGAAGGAGACGTACAGGCGGATGCTGGAGCAGCTGCTGCTGGCAGAGAAGTGCCACAGGCGGACGGTGATGGAGCTGGACAACGAGAAGCGCAAACATGCAGACTTCATGGACAAGAGTGACGATTTCACCAACCTGCTGGAGCAGGAAAGGGAGAGGTGACTTACATTCAAATCTTTTCACATTTGATCAAACAAGTTTTTTTCTTTTTTTTTTTAAAGCACTTTAAAATAAAAAAAACTGCTTTCAATACAGTTTTTGTTTTTAAATAAAAAGAAGTTAAGTTTTTGTAAACTATAAAGATCTTTTTAGACTATTAGTCATTTGATATTCTGTTCAGACACTATGTTAGACAAGCAATGTGTTCATTTTTCCACTGTTCATGTTAAACTGAGTTATTTTTAAAGGTTGTTTTAATCAGGAATAACCTTAATGATTGAAAAGAAAACAATTTCCAAATATGACATATCCAAACTTCTCCAGAAAGTCTGAAGAAGTAAAAAAAACCTTCTGTTGTAGTTCATTGTTTGACACTTCCTGTCAGGGGTCGCTACAGCGAATCAGCTTTGACTAATTCGCACAGGGGGGTTTGGCAGAGATTTTTACATCAGATGCCAGAAGCAAGATTAAAATTAAAGTTAATAAAAGTTTATTAACATTTACTTAATAAAAACACTAATGTAACAGCATAAATATAATGGTCTGAAAATAAATTTTCTAATTGTACTGTAAATATAAACTTTTGATGATAATTTAAAAAAAAGATCCCAAATTTTAATTGAGATATTTGTCTCCTAAAGGACTGTCTCTGCTCTTTAATGTTGGGAAACAAATTTCCAAAGCTAAAAAACCTTAAGGAAAACTTAGAGAGCTGTGATCTAAAGTCAGCTTTTCTGGCAAGTCCATGAGCGGGGAATCATATTCCATCTGAGCCTGGAGGGTGTCTGTGTCCTTGTGGTGCGTGTTCTGGTCCTTACCCTATTTTTTAAAACATTTTTAAAGGAGAAAATCTAACTTTGAAAAGCTGGCTCATTTATTAGATTTGAATGTTCAGTTAATATGAAGTAAAAACCATTGTGTGTTGCCTCATTTCTGTGTCTTTAATATGAGCTGTACCTTCTCTGCTTCCTAGACTCAAGCTGCTGTTGGAGCAAGAGAAGGCCTACCAGGCACGACGGGACAAGGAGCACGACAGACAAATGGAGAAGGTCAGGGCTGAGCTGGTTAAGCTGCAGTCCTTCGCCCTGATGCTGGTAGACGAGCGACAGATGCACATCGATCAGATTGATCAGCAGAGTCAGAAAATTCAGGATCTCACTCAAAAGCTGCAGGACAAAGAGCACCAACTAACAGCTGCTACTGACGCCGCCAACGAGGACAGGCAAAAAGTGCTGAACCTGCAGGCTCAGCTGGACACCCAAAAAGCTAAATTTGCACAAGAGCAGGAAGAGATGGTTGTAAAGTTGGCTGACCAAGACTCCCAAAGTCGCCAGCTAAGACTGAAGCTGGCTGAAAAGACGCATGAGATAGGAGAGCTAGAAGAAGGTAAAAAAGAACGGCAGAAATCCAAGACCGACCTGCAGGAGATGAGGGAGAGGATTGGAAATGGAGAGTGCGGGAATTCCTCACTTGTGGCAGAGTTGGAGGCTTTAAGGAAAAGGGTGCTAGAGATGGAAGGAAAAGATGAGGAGATTACAAAAATGGAAACTCGGTGCAAGGAGCTGGGAAGGAGGCTACAAGCTAAGGAGAACCACAGCAAGGAGCTACAGCTGCAGGTGGACAAACTCCAGAAGAAAATGGCTGATCTAGAAAAACTGGAGGGATCATTCAACAAGAGCAAAACAGAATGCAAGCAGCTCCATACAAACCTGGAGAAAGAGAGGAAGAATGTGAAAGATTTAGCTTCTGAACTGGAGAGGGTGAAAGCCCGCCTGAAAGAGCTCCAGTCTTCAGGGGCAAAACTAGAGAAGACGGAAACCATCCTCAAAGACGACCTCATGAAACTGAAGTCCTTTACGGTCATATTGGTAAACGAGAGGAAAAACTTAGCTGAGAGGCTTAAGCAGGCAGAGCAGAACCAAAATGACTTGAGTAAGATGTTCAAAGAGGAGCAGAGTAAGGTTACAAATGTTACAGAAAAACTGATAGAGGAGAGCAAAAATCTTCTCAAATTTAAATCAGAGATGGAAATCCAAGCGACAATTCTCACCAAAGAGAAGGAGGAGCTGAAAAGCAAATTTGCAAGTGAGGAAGAAAAATGTTGGGAGTTGAAAAACTCACTAAAAGAGATGAAGCACCAAATAGATGGACTGGAGGAGAGTAAGCGTGCTTACATAGACAAGAACAGAAATTCAGAGGACAACAAGGTGAAGGAGCTCATGGAGGAAATCGAAAGGCTCAAAGGCAGACTAAAGCAGCTTGGGGTGGAGGGAGATTTAATGAAAACTGAGGACGAGTACGATTTGCTGGAGAAGAAATTTAGAATGGAGCAGGACAAAGCAAGCGCCCTCTCAAGACTGGTGGAGGACATGAAAGGTCAGATAAACCGAAACAAATCCATAGAGAAAGGAGAAGTGGTGAGTCCAGAAGCTGAGCTGAGAAGTCGCTGCAAGATGGAGGAGGTGAAAAACAGAGAGCTGCGGGCAGAAGTGCAGGCACTCAAAGAGAAAATCCATGAACTCATGAACAAGGAGGACCAGCTCTCGCAGCTGCAGGTGGATTTTTCCATCCTCCAGCGTAGGTTCATTGAAGAGGAGGAGAAGAAGAAGAGCATGAGTCAGGAAGTAGAAGACCTTATCAAGGAACTTGAAGCCACAAAGCTTTACAGCCGTGCATTTAGACCCAGCATGAATGGCAGAAGGATGGTGGATGTCTCTGTGGCCTCCACAGCCGTCCAAACAGATGTGATGACCAGCAAGAGTCCTGAAGAGGAAACCACAGCAGGTTTCATCCGTAAATCCGTTCAGGAGGAGAACCACTTGATGAGTAACCTCAGGCAACAGGATCTGAAGAAACCGTCGGTGTTGGAGCGGTACCCTCCGGCATCAGCAGACCTCGGGCTGAGAAAATCCTCACTTCCCTGGATGAAAAAGAAGGAGGCCACCAAAATCAACTGGGCATCTTCCCTGCATCCTCCTGAGGTGGCTCAGAAACAAGGCCGGCCGCTGCGCATTCGTGTCATGCCCGATCACGGCAGCAGCACTGCCACCTTGGAGATCACCAGCCCACGAGCGGAAGACTTCTTTTCTAGTACCACCATCATCCCAACTCTTGGACTTCAAAACCCTCGCATCACAATCGTCCCCAAACACACAAAACCCAAAGGCTGCGACAAGTCAGGAGGTCTTAGTCGAGCCAAGTCTCCGGTCACTATAACCGCCATTTCTAGAGCCAAGAGTCCAGACAAAACCAGCAGCTATCAATCACCAGTTTCCATCATCACAGTCAGCGCAACACCTGTCGCTGAAGCCTGCGTTTCATCTGACCCTCACGAAATCCAAACGGGGCGCACAGCGTTCAAGCTGACCCCAGAGAAGCAGGCTGAGATGCCACCTTTCAGGAAATACGATGACAGGAGTAGCAGCAGCATCATCATGACGGAGGACAAAAAGATCCACATTCACCTGGGTCCACAGCTGAGGCAGACCTCTGAAGGCTGCAACAGGCCTGTGCTCGCTCTGAGGCCCATGGGGCCGAGCTCAGAGAGCCAGGGAGAAGCAGCAGGAGAGGTAAACCATTCCCAACAGCAGCCAGTGGCGGTGAAGACGACCCAGGGCAAAATGACAAGCAGCATAACAATCACCCCCATCACTGCCTCTGCTGCTGCTCCAGCGGCATCCAAACCGATGCAGTCTGTGGTGAGCCCCTGTCTTCTCCTGAAATAGTCCTATAATGACCTTAGTTTACAAAAACCCTCTGAGTGACATGTATTCTCAAATGTTACAGTTGCTTCTGAAAGGTTTCAGAATGAAATCAGGGGGTGTTTGCTTCCTTTATAGATCTTTTACCAGGTACCACATCACAAATTTTAAAAAGGTGGACTAATACTGGAACGAGCTCCACTTCATCACCTCTTACTGAACAAGTCTCAGGTTTTACAAATTTCACAACTGACAAATTCCCTGTTAAAAACTTTTGAACAGTGAAGGTTTAAACTTGTGAGCACTTCAGTCTTTACAGAGAATCCCTCAAGGACACAAGTTATTCCCAATGTTTTGGACTGTTCCAGTACACAGCAGATTCTGTTATTGGCAAGAAATCAAAGTTGGGACAAAGATCTGAGAAGCACAAAATTTAAACATTAAAGTCCCACTCTGTTCATCTTTACATCCGTTTTAGAATCGGTTCTAGTAGTCTTGATTATGATCATACCGTTTCTAGTCAAAATCTAAAAACCTGTGTCATTTTCTTGAACATAGTTTCTGCAGAGCACCAGGAGTTCAATAGAAAATCACCTCTGAGTTGTGAGCAGGACTGTTAGGTCCAACCACTCCATTTATAGGGGAATTTGTAGTGAAGGTGGTGTCCAAAAATATATTTTTTAAGGGTTACCCTCGAGGCGGAGTAGTACAGAGCCCTCAGTAGTGAGGGAGTTCTGCATCGTGCTATGCCGCGGCAGAGAAGCGCTTTTCTTCACGTGGATGCGCTCTAAAGCACAGAAGTTTACATTTAAATGTAAGTAATTACTTTTTGTCTTATCGTGACTTTTTAAAGTTATTTAAAAAATGCTGTTATAATGTATATTTAAGCGCTGGAAGCCCCGCGCGACCTTAGCTAACCGGGGCCTATTGGTGATGTCATCAAGTAGTAGTGACGTCCGAATTCGGAGACACAATTTTTCCATAACTCTCCGTTTGAGGGGCAAAATGTTGTAAGTAAGCCTACCACTTCTTCCCATCATCCATTTGTTCACATGCTTGCCCACTAGCTTACAGCCACTCAAACCCCCAGCTAACATTATCGCTGCAAAAAAAAAAAAAAAATAAGGCGACAAAAATCAGAGCTACCCAGCTGAACAGTTTTGATCCAGACTCCAGCTCAGACGAGGAAAACAGAGACGTACATGGATCTATTCGTCTACAAGCGAATGTGTCAAAATGGAACAGAGCAAAAGGCTCGTGGGTTATCGTATCGTTGAAAGTTCTATGTCTTATCTACAAGCTTTTTCCAACTGCATTGTTGTCTAATTCAGAACGATTTTAATAAAGAAATACTCAAAAATGCAACTTTAAATGTAATATTCTTTTAATATGTCCTCTATCATCAGACAAAATGCTGAAAGAACATGTTATAATCACCAGAGTGGGCCTTTAAAGAAACGTCACATCGGCAAGAGCAGGACCAATTTAATAAGTTGTAATGCAGTGTAACCATTTAAGAAAATTTGATTCACAAGAAAGTAGACCGCAAAACCCAAAAAAGCTTACTCATTAGTTGTACTTCAGAAATGTTGACACTAAAGCTAATTAAGAATATGAATTCTTTTATTTCTTTAGATCAAATTTCCTGGATTTTGATCAATAATGTATCTTTAGAGGAACAACATGTTACAGTGACATCTAAACTGCAAAATAGGAACAACAACCCCAGTTTAAAGACACACTACAATGAAAATAGTGTTTTCAACATGCTTTTGTGACATTTTTCTGATGATGGAGAAAATGTATAAAAAGATTTAAGATTTAAAAAGTATTTTTGAGTATTTCTTTTTTCAAATCTTTGTGAATCAGGAGCAGACAAAAAAATGCAGTTTGGTAAAGCTCATAGTTGTGAGGTAGGTGCTACAATCGGTAGCATACAAGCTCCCTGCTCCACTCCATTCTGATTATTGTTGAACCAGTGAGGGACTGTAAGCTAGCAGAAGAGAGTGTAAACGGAGAGCTCCCTGCAGAGGGAAAGGGAGCAGGCCTACTCTGTACCAGCAGTCCTGTCCAAACTCAGAGCTGAATTTCTGTTGAGTTACTGCCGCTCTGCAGAAACGGTTCTAGAAAACAACAGGTTTTTGCAATATTATCTAGAAACGGCATAATCATAATTTAAAAGATAACTGAAAACGCTTTTAAAACAGCCCAAATACAATCGGATTGGGACTTTAATGCCTCAACTGACATCCATCCCTCTTAAAAAGGAAAATGTTGTAATCTAACTAAAATTAGTGTCACTGACATTATTCAACTGTGTTTAAAATGTGATAAGCTTCAAAAAGTTTTAAGAAAATAATTAAACTTCTGTCAGTATTTCAATAAAAATGAAACAAATATAAAGAAATATGTGTACTTATTTGAAATAAACTTGTAATTTAATTGCATAAATGACTTTGGGTCAATTTTCTATAAATGTGACTATATCAGTTAAATGGTGATTGTAACTACCAAACCTTTACATTTCATAGCTCAAAATCATTCTTATTTTTTTTTTCCTATGTTGTGACATCACATCACAAAGGCAAAGTATTTTCAGTTTCAGGTGGTCGTAGAAGCCATGCTTACTGGGACGTTCATGTGGTTTTTGAGTAACATCTCTTCCTACAGTAACGTCTCGATGTCTTCCTCTTTTTGTCTTGCCTCGTTCCTTTTTACAGCCCAGTTCAGACGCACAGACAGCTCGAAGTGCAGCCACACGGATCCCCATGTCAAAATGCTCTAAGTCGTGTGGGAAGGCAGTCCTGGGCTTGTCAACAGTGATGAGGTTGGAGTCGCGAGCTGAGGCACAAGCCATGAAAATCGAGCTGAGGAAGTCGACCGTGTGCAACTCATCCTCTGCAGGAGGCAACTGAAGGGGTAACCAGGAAACCATGACTGAAACAAATCTGTTTGCTAAATGGGATGCAGGCCACATTTATGTGTATTCACTACAAAGAAAGTGGGACGTCACAAAATCTGTTTTCCTATTTTTATCCTTTGTGTTTGCTGCACAAAAAGCTGTGCTGGACACACATCAGTTTGTTGTCCAATGATTTATTTTTTCTCATTTCATTGCACTGCAGTACTCTGGGAGGTTTCTATTCACCAAAGCGCTGTGCATGGGGGACAAACACCAAAAATAAAACTATTTATCTAAACAGTGACTTTGTGTTATGATTTCATTTCTTGCATGAGAAGCTAGATACTGTCCTGGATGTGAAGAAATGTTTCAAGATCATTTTAAAATGGTTCATTGTAGGTCCAAAGACTGCCAAAAATTAATCATTTACCACATTTGTAAAATTAAAGCAGAGATAACACAGAAACAACTTCTTTTTTATGAAATAAAGTTGTAAAACAAAATTAAACTTTCATATTCAAGAGCCCAAAATAGTACATCTATTCATGTTTTGTTTTTTTTGTTTGTTTTGTTTTTTTTTTACACAGCCTGGAGCAGACGCCTTTCTTTCCTGGTAGTTTAAAGCTTAGGTTTTTTCAGTAAAAATGTTAAAAAATGTTAGTCTTGATTATTTCTTGCCAGAGGGACTGAAGAAACTTATAGGTGTCAAGTGTATCCCAATTTTTTAATGTGCTTTTCCCACACTTGAAAAGGGTTGAGCATCCAAGGTTGAAGGTCGATTTACTCAGACTGCCACTTTAGTTAATTCTCCAAATCTTTATTTAATCGATCAGCAGTCAAATAGGTAAAAACCTTAAACACACATAATGACAACAATAAATATTAACAAATTCAAATTCCATGTTCACAATAACAACCATTTTAATTAATAACTAAGCACTATAAAATGCTTTAATTACTGGTAAATCATTTTTGACGCTTTTATTTTGCAGTGAATTCCCTTCCTTTAAAATAATGTTTTCAACAAAGAGCAACTACCCTTTTAATGATCCTTCACACCACATATTTACACAATTATTTAAAAGAAGAGTTTCCAAAGTACACCCGTGAGCTTAACATCCTGACTCCATGAACATGAAATTCCGACAGGTGGGCGAAGTACGCACGAGCGTTCTCAAAGTGCTCATTTAATCCCCACAACACGCCAAAGTGAACGAGAAAATAAGCAACTGCGCCGTTTTTGACGCTTGGACAAAGCCACTTCTTACCGGCTGACTCTTCAACAGTAGATCTATGGATGCTCAGTTGCACACAGGTAGGCAGGCGGCTTTACACACGCGCTAATGTAGTTTGTCACACCGGTGCTGTGTTCCCGAACTAGTCGTGTGCATCGCCATTAAATGCCCGACGCAGCGCAATCACCTGGTCCACAGTTCCACCTCACGTGACCCTGTCAGACACCCAGCGCAACAATAGGTGTGAATTTTTGGTGTTTTTATTATTATAAGCTCCTTCTTCTTTAACATTTACTGTACTGGTGTTTTTATTGGCTCCAGAGCCAAGAAAAAAAACCTCTTCTGCACGCAGCAGGGGCCTCCATGCCTAAGGAGCTCTTAAAAGTTTTGCAATGATGTCAAGAAAAAGAAACATCCCATAAGTGACCATGAAAGCATATTTAAAATAATAATAATAATAATGAATTTCATCTGTGAAGTGAGAATATTTTAAGAATACTAAAATTAAACTAATGCATTTTTATGTATACTTACTTTAGTGAACTGTATTTATTTATTCTGTTTCCTAAACATATTCTTGACAAAGAGGCACCTGACACAAAATATATGACATTATACAACAAAACTGGACTACAGCAACAAAAACACTGTAAAATAAAAAAAAAAAAAATCAAGGATAGGATAGGAAACCCTAACCTCCATGATGCATCTAAGCCCTGAAACACAGACCAACTTTGTACCAGAGGAAGTGTTTGTGGTGATTAAATAGTTTGACTGAAATCTGTTTACAGTAGAGGATATATATATATATATATATATATATATATATATATATATATATATATATATATATATATATATATATATATATATATATATATATACATATGTATATGTGTGTGTGTGTGTGTGTGTGTGTGTGTGTGCGCGCGCGCGCGTGCGTGCGTGCGTGCGTGCGTGCGTGTGTGTGTGTGTGTGTGTGTGTGTGTATAATTTTCATTATCATTACACAACTTAGTTCATTATAGCACTTTTTTTTGTTTTGTGTAATTAAAACTATTACAAAACATGCAACTAAATTGGACATTAAAAACATGGCTTGACATCTTAAATTAGACAAAATCTTTAAATAATTACAAACAACAAACACACTGAGACATTATTTTTGGCTCCTTAAGGAGTTTGAGTTCTTCCAGATATAGTTTGAATTCATTTTTGAAGATTCTAAAATTTGAGGCCTTCATGTATTTATATGTGTTTATGTTGAATTTAGTAAAGCAGAGAATTACATTAATGATGATTAATGATTTATTTTTTTTCTAATATGATAGTGTTTATCAAAATAATAGTAATAGAGGGAAAATTTCCATTAATTCATTATGTAGTCCTTTTTATAATATTTTGATTTGGGGACAAAAGAAAAATAAGTGAGTGGCTTCAATTTCTTTTTCACAAAATGTACACGTTTGATAAGAAATTGTTATCTTCAAAGATTTTTATATTGGTAGATGTAATTTAGTATTTAAAGTGAATTCCTTTAATTTTAGGCAAATAGTTATTAATTTATTTACCATAATTTGATCAAATTTTCGTTTTATATATATATATATATATATATATATATATATATATATATATATATATATATATATATATATATATATATATATATTATGTTTTCCAATGTAAATATTGCAGTTTAAGTCGTTTCTATAAATGAACACGTTTTTTAATCTAATATTGGCATTTCTTTTATTAATTATGATAGTAATTGTGGTATTGTGGGTTCATGTACCTGTTTACCTTTTGTTAAATGAATATATTCCAACAGAATAGCTTTGATGACTTTTATGGACTGATTTGTTTGGCATATCTATTTCTTAGAGTTCTACTCATAGCACAGAAAATTACTAAAAACTACTGTCTAAAATATAAAACACAGGCCAAATGTTTTTTATACCATTCACTAGGAAACATTTATTTGTTCCCACAGAGTAATTAATGTATTGTAGTAAAAAATGTACATGTTGATCATTGTAGAATTTGTGAAAGTTTGGTAATTTTACTAGTAATTTGTTAAGATTGAAATCTACTTTGAGCAGAAATGTCATTTCCAACCCTCCCGTTTTATGAAATATCGCGGGACACAGTACTAAGAGGAGTGAGAAGCTGTGTCTAAATGTGTCTAAAGGTGCTGCATCCTTCCTGGGCTGGATTTGTCAGCGCCGGAGTCTTTGAGCCAAGAGTCCAGTACCTCTCATGGTCATTCCAGTCTAGAAATGTGTCCTCTTGTGGTGTTAGACACAGCGCGTACCTGCAGGTGGCAGTAGTGCGCATTGACCATCTGCGCCAATAAGAAAGAGAAGAAGAAAGAAGCGGAAGCTCAATCTTCCGGTGTCCTTGCGCCTGACAGTGACGACCAGTGATAAAAGAAGATGTACAGACACATGATTGTAAGTTACTTTTGTGATGTATTCAGGTTTCTTTTTTTAAAAAGAATTGTTGTTTAATGAAAGGTTAGAAAAATCACAGATAGAGGTTCTAAGTGAGGTTTGTTTTATCCTACAGCTCTAAGCTAGGGTCAAATGCAGGTATCGTTAGCATTTAGCTTAGCATAAGAACGCGTTCTCCAGTGTATCTGTGCTCCAATTGTTTTTGCTTTTTTCCCCCACAAAAAGCACTCCGTTGTTATAGATTTATTACGGTTTGTGGCAGATGCATTGCCTCGTGTATGACTTTGACGATTCCTGCTGTTTTCAGGCTCTCCGACAGGTGGTGCGACGGAGCATCTGCAGCTCTGCTCCCCGCCAGGTGGAAAACAAAGTCCCCCAAAAACAGAAACACTTTCAGGTGAAACAACAGAACCAAGAATTAAGTGTTTGCTTAATCCGAAGAAATATGAAAACGAGCTGATAAAATTCTGCTTACGAGTGAAATTACTACGTTTAACGCGTAAGAGTTTCATCCTGATGTTAAAAGTTGTTCATCTAGTTAACATAAACTCAGCTTTTCCTCTATCAGGCATGTAAACACTGGGAATGCTAATCTGTTTAATATTCTTATAAAGTTTATAACCCTAACTTTCATTTAATTTTCTTTTTTTGCTGCATTAAAAAAAAAAGCTTTGAGCTTTATGCTGATTTACAAATAGTTTGACAGAAACTCTTTTGTCTTTGAGTGCCTGGTCATTTTCTTTTGAAATGGGATCTTGTGATCTGTAAAAGTCCATTTTATTTTAATGCTAGTTTTTAACAAAGATTTGTCAGGAAATAAATGAATACAAAATTACAATTACAAAAACATTGATTAATTTAAGTACTCCATACAGCAATTCAGTGGTTGTGTTTTCGATTAATTGTGCCGCTTCTAGCACCAAAAACTAACCAACATTTGAGATGCATATTAAAAAATAAAATGCCAACTGTAAGGTAAACCTGTTTAAACTCTACTTTATTTTGAAAATACTTGCCAAGAAATTTGGCATTAAAAGTCAAATCTGTGGGCTTAAGTTGTTAAACTTTTGACTCACTGCTCTCTAGTCATTTAGACATTTCTTAAAGTGTGTTTGTTTCATCTTCATCTTGCTGTCTTGTTTTTAACTCTTCTGCCTCTTGTTGTTTTACAGGAGGACAATGGGATGCCTGTTCATCTAAAAGGAGGCACCGCTGATGCTCTTCTGTATAGGACAACCATGGCCCTCACTGTTTTGGGTTAGAAAATCTTTAGTTAACCTTTAAAGTTTAACACATCTTCAGAGAAAACTTGCATTGTTTCCTCAGGCCTTAAGCCTTTACATTCAAATATCTTTTCCTGATGTTTTATTTTCTGTCTGATGAACTTAACTGCTGAAATGTCTTTGCAGGAGTTGGGTATGTTTTCTACGAACTGGTGAAAGCTTCGTTCCCTCAGAAGAAAGACTGACCTCTTTTCTCCAGCTGTTCTTTTCCACATTCAGAAACCATGCAGGTGCTTTACGCTGTATCTAAAGATGCTCCTTTTTCCGTGCTGGTAAAGCAGGTTTGCAGTTGTGCTGTCATGTTGTCTCTTGTGTGAGAAGTAATAAATTATTTCTTGTACACAATCTTAACCTGAGGATCAATAAACAAAATATACCTCTCCTCTCATGACCAAAACATGTTTCTGGCTGTTTCTTTTGATGCAGCACTGGGAGGGCTAATCTTTTCAACTCTTTGAAGATCTACATTTTTTTTTTTTAAATTCCCCATTTTTGCCACATTTTTATGTATAGTTGTAAACTTCACACTTCTAGGATAAAGCGAATCCCTTGTAATTCTGCATTTGAACATGTTTTTAAACTAAACATTTGTAAAACTTGTCAGCTTTCAACAGAAAGATTAATTGAAGTTATCGTAAGGAAACAAATCCCCCGACTTCCTGAATTTAAGAGGAGTGAACTAAGAAATCTGTTCTCCCTGTTTAAGTCTCGAACGTGTTGGTTTTTCAGCCAAAGAACTAATTTTTTTCTCCAAAAGAGAAGGTAAATTTGGGATGATTGTGGTATCAAGCATTTTCATGAGGACCTTTGCACTGAAGAAAATTTTTTTTTTATTTATTTTTTTTATTAGCGTTCAAGTAACTTCGGTTTACTAGTGGGGCTTGGTTTAAAACAAGAGTACCCTGCTGCAGGTAACATGGCGGATGGACAGGTGGATGTCAAACGAAAGTTGTCATATCCCAAACGGAAGTTCTATTTTTTTCTTTTTAAGGGCGGGAGTTGGCGATCTCAAAATGGAATTTGTGCTTTTGTTATTGTTAATTTTAGTTGTGCTTTAATTTTATAACTAATTTTATCTTTATTACTAAATGCTTTAATGTAAAATGTATTATTATTCTAAGGTGTCGCTGGATAAGCAGTAGGCCTGTAGTTATTGAAGCGAACGTGACACATATTTCAAAATAAAAGTCAATAGCGGAAATGCTTTTTTATTTTCACAGTATAGCTGCATCAGGTGAAAATAAAATGACAACTGAATTCTCCAAACGGCTTTTCTTTTTCTTCACGTTCACTTTCATTTGTAGTGTTAAAATAATTGTGAAATTGCAATCAAAATCACGTATAAACCTAAATTGAGCAAGGAGAAACAATGTTCAGCTCCAGAGAAATGAATGGTTGCTGTGTTTACACTAGATCAAATGTATAAATGTTTGTTCAGCCGACTCTTAACAATTCTATTAATGAAAGCAACATTTTCAAACTCTAAACTAATATCCCGAGCTGGCACGGTGGATTTATCGCAATATGAATGACAGATTGAATAAAAAGCTATTGACTGTTATTACTTTAATTTCTTTGAAGAAGGAAAAAAACTTCACAAAGAAGAGGCCCCCAGCTGCAGATGAAACTGGCATTAAACACGTCTGCATCTTGATCCATTTCCAAACAATGCTGCACTTAAAGATATCTAGGACAGAAGTCAATGGGACTCAATCATGGTCGTCTTCTGATCTCCCGGAAAATAAAGCTTCAGGAGGTCTTTCCAGCCATTTGCCATCTCCTTCTGGAACACCTTGTTAAATGTTCATAAATATTAAATTCATGACGTAAAACTCAAGAACCATCCTGCTGCAACATTGATATCAGTCTACTTTTTAAGATCAAGTTTTCTTCAAAATTCCATCATAGAAACATTAAGAACTTGAAAAGAGCACAAGTTTTAAATAAACTTTATTTGGTAAAACAAGTTAAAGCTACAATTGTTGTCAAAAATTTGTAAACGTAAACAACAATAAACTTAAAAAAATAAATAAATAAAAACAAAGACGAAAAAGAATTAAAAAATGCTGCTCTGGTTCAGGAGAATTTCTGCCTGCAGCCCCGTTTTCCCCTTTGCATCCATCCTTCTTTATAGTTGATACATGCATCTAAAGATTACTTACTAAAAAAATGTTGGGAAAAAGCATTCTTAAACAATGCAAATGTACAGCCTAAAGACTGTATATATAAAGTTTTTATATGTATCTACAGGTCAAATATAGGATGAAAAACCACTCTCCTCTGTGTCAGTATTACTTTTAAAAAATGTTTCTATTTTTTTCCTCTATTTTGAATGCCATCTCTGTCTGTGCCTTTTGCAAAACAGGTTTGACATTCACAAACTCCACATAACGCCATCACATTTTCATAGGCAGATGATGCATGGCTGAACTATTATATCAAAACATTATTAACATTATATCTCAAAATTTATTAAAAACAACAGGAAAATTAAGTTAAAAAAAGAGCGTTTACCCTGAAAATTGGTGCAGTCATATCAAACTCATTTAGTAGTTAAACATGAAAGATAATTGTGGGAATAGTCAGTCTCCATGAGAGTTCTTTACTGAAATAATTACAGAGCTTTTAAAATCTGAAAAATATTTGAAAAATATAATGTAAATAATTGGTGAAACTAAATGTACTGTTTTATGTATTATGTAATCTTTTTTCTTAAATAAAAACTTATTATATTGTATGGTAATTAATTGTGTATTTTATGCACAAAAATCACATGCAAGTTATGTGACATACAATCTAAAGATAATAATGAACATCCATATGAATTACTTAACTTGTTCCTTAAATCACATGCTGTTTATTATTCTCAAATATGTTGTTATTATTATTATTATTATTATTATTATTATTATTAGTAGTAGTATTAATAATAATAATAATAATAATAATAATAATAAAAACAACAATAATTGATCCTGTTTTGATCATCTGTTTTCTGTTGGACAGTAAACTGGTCATACTGGCCCTACTCTCACTCTGTATTTAGGTAATTTGCAAATAGGTCTTTATTGTGTAAAACATTAGTAAAATTAAAAACCAAAAGTTCAGAAGTTCCTGCAGTGAAAACATTGACTGTAAAAACAATAATAACAATAATGTTAAAATATGTCTATGGGTTTAAAACAGACTCATTCTTTAACTAAGCAAACGCTAACATGGACTTTTGAATTATTCAGATAGAAGAACTTAGCAGAAAATGTTTTTTGAAATTTATCATACAGAACAAAGTGTTTGAAATTTATAAAGAAAACATTTTTATGCATCTACTCCTTCAAACATCCATTGTCATAGAATGTTTTAGCAAGAAAATACAGTTGGTTTATTGAGAATGATTAACAAACTGTTTAACTTATGTTGTCATCTCTCCTCGCGATGAAGTCGAACAGTTGAGCCAGAGGTGTCGGATGTCTTTCCTAAAACTAAACTACACACGAAGAACTATTTCCACTTACGACATTCAGTGGATGTCCGTCCTCCATGACAGATCCATCCGCCATCACATGCCTGCAGCCGGGGGCCTCGTTTAAAAAGACAAGTTTTGACTTGAACAACACAATTTCTATCTATTCCATTAGAGCTTTATTCTTTACTGAGAAACTAGTGGCCAGAAAGCAGTCAAGTTTTCTTTTTTTCAGACAAAACAGCTTTTCGTTAGTTTTTTATTTAAGAAATCACAACATTAATTATAAAAGTGTTACTTCTGTTAAGTTTTGATCACAAGTTAGGGTAGGACTTTTTCATAACCAAACTAAGTAAAAGTAAGGTTACCCTACCTTTGTCCAACAGGAGCTGGGATAGGCTCCAGAAACTCCTTCACCCCAAAATGGAATAAGTGGGTTTGGAAAATGGATAGAGTTAAAAATATATATATATTGTTTGAAGATTTTACTGTGACTGTTGTGCAGTATGTATGTATGTATATGCAGCAATTTTATGCTGTCTCTTTTCAATAGATGTGACCGTACATGTTGTCCTATATGTTAGTGTCTGATAAATATATTTCTAACGTTTTGCATCTTTCTTATCAGGTAGATGTTAAGATTATAAGAAGAAACAGAATTTATTTTATTTTGATTTTAGTTTTACAAAGATTTTACCGTATGCACACTAGGGGGTGCAATTGCACAAAAAAGTGGAAAAATCTTGATTAAACTGAAGGTTTTTTTTTTTATTATTTTAGATAGACTTGGGATCAATAAACTTGATGGTGGTGGGAGGGAAATACAATTCTATTTTTTTAAATATTTTTTGAAATAACTAATTAACTGCCAGAATAACAGTTCGTTTCTGATTTGGGGAAATCACAAAGAAAGAAATAGCCAATATATTTATATCCTAAAAGCATTAAAGTTTTTTTTTTATTACTAATTGGTTGGTGAAGACCTGCCTACTAAAATATTGCATTTTTACAGTTTCAGTTAAGCAGTGAGATCAAAATAAAATGTTTTTCCTTTGGTGGTGAGCGAGAGGATAATGTGACTATTAAAAAAAGAAGTAATGGAAAAAGTAGGACGGTATCATGAATGATGACGTGATGCTTTCTATTTACTTTACAACAGAGTATAATGACTTTAGAAAATATATTACAGTTGGATTTTTGTTGCAGTTTTGATTGGTCTGGGCTGCAGTGTTTATAATCATTCTTTGAAAAGTTCTGCTTTCTTTGACCTGATTTTTCCCTTCATCCCGTCTGTTTTCCTCTTTAGTGCCTCATAAGACTACCCCTCCACCCCCACGAGAATCAACAGTTTGCTTTCACATTATTCTAATGGGAATATTTACATGCGTGAACAAGTCCAGAAGAGAAGCGAAAAACACAGGAGCAAGTGAAATCCTCCTGTGGCTTTCGCTCAGCCGCAGGGAGGAATTTGCGCTGCGCTCCTTCTGCCTGCAGAGCCCCCAGAGGGAGGTGCTGGGGTGTTTGAGTCATTGGGAGTCGATAAGAAACGTTAGAAAGTCGCATTTTGTAAAGGTCATGTGATAAAAGACTTCCTCAACCTCAGCGCTGCTTCTTCTATTGCGCACGGCGTTTCCTAAAGATGGATGCGGCGCGCCCGGAGCGCAGCGCCGCGCAGCTGCTCCGTCTTTACCCCGTTCTCCTCATCCTCTCTGGACCCTGCATGACGGCTGCCTGGG
The DNA here is from genome assembly GCA_014656515.1 of Oryzias celebensis. Classification (NCBI taxonomy): domain Eukaryota; kingdom Metazoa; phylum Chordata; class Actinopteri; order Beloniformes; family Adrianichthyidae; genus Oryzias; species Oryzias celebensis. Next base: position 17,238,502 of record BNCR01000018.1, on the reverse strand, counting down.
ACCTGGTCCTTCTGCACACCAACGACGTGCACGCCCGGATAGAGGAGACCAGCGTGCACTCCGGGAAGTGCGGCGGCGGCGGCGGCTGTTACGGCGGGGTGGCGAGGAGAGCCACGGCGATCCAAAGCATACGGCGCTCTGAGAGCAACGTGCTGCTGCTGGACGCCGGCGATCAGTTCCAGGGAACCGTCTGGTTCAACTACTACAAAGGAGCGGAGGCAGCGCACTTCATGAACATGCTGCAGTATGACGCCATGGTAGGAACTGGTTTATTTTCTAACTGCATTTCATTAAAACGAATCCAAAAATTGATAGTTTTGTTACTAATGTCTGTCCTAAAGCTGTGCCTGTTTGCAGCAGCTTTTTTGAAATAAAAAAGCTTTTTTTTTAAAGATCTGCTTAAAGATCTTAAAGATCAGTGAATAACATTTAAGTGAAAGAATGACTTGAACCACCAAAACTTCAAGACAAGCACCACCAACAGAATGGTGGACTTACTCTGCCCTCACTTCTGAGGTGAACTCTATAAGTTCATCAACCCATTGCAGCACTCACAGAATGAATGCTTTCATTTCTCACTGCTCAACCACAAGTTTTTTTAGACCTGAGTTTTGGCACAGTTAGTCTCTCTTGCAATTTGTGCAAAAAAGGTTTGCATGTGAGTGGGATGTTCACCTAAAAATATCATAGCAGGGAAGCTGTGTTTATACACATGTTCAAACAGAATAGTGCTTAACATATTTAAGTTTTTTTACCCAATACTAACAGATCTGAAGAAAAACGGAACTAAAACACAATGACATGTTCATATTAAAGCTCTAAAGGGAAAACAACTGAAAAAAACTGGGGTCAAAAGGTTTTTGCTAAAGTAAAAAGTTCAACAAGTTTCTAAACAGAGATCCCACATGAGAGAATGGTTACATGTTAGAATGTTTTTTCTTTTCTTCTTCTCGAGGACATAGCCACATGTTCATGCCTCAAACAGCTGCAACTTAAAAAAATAAAAAGAAGGGGCAGCTGTGTCACATATTGTTTTAGTCCTTCAGTGCACACAGCTGCTTTCAGGAGTGACTTGAATGTTCCACATTTGTCAGCCTTTAGAGCAGAATTTTTATACACATCAGACTTGATGGGGTGAAGAATCCACCAAAAGGCTTTTACTTTTTCTTGTAGTTTGGCTTTACATTGAAAGTTTGAGTGAGGACTTGTCAGTATCAGTCTTAGCTGATTATTTTGGGGTATGTAAAGCCTGAAACAACTGCTACACAGGAAGAAAAGACAGAAATCCAGCTTATACAGAAGAGAGTTCCTGTAAAATATCTAAATAAATCCTTCCAGTCTGTTTCCTCCTTTCCTTGATCCCCTCAAACGTCACAGGAGAAATCTACATGAAAACAGATCTCTGTGTTTGCAGAATTGGACTAAATGGCAGATTTGGAAATATTTTTAACCACAAAAACATCACTTACAAATGCGTCATAGCAAACATGTCATTTCAGTTGAGTGAGTTCACCTTTGCTTGTGACTTTAGAACAAACAAGCTGTGAAATTCACCAATAAAACAATAACTGGGCTTCCCTTTGAGATGTAAAACTATGAAATACATCTGATCAAATTAGACCTTTTCTAGAATATATCTGCTCGTCTGGGAGATCTAAATGGGTTCATATAGTATAAAGATATCAGATAAATGCCACTGTAAAGGACATTGGGTTACCCTGCTTAAAAAGATGATGATTGGATACTTGGTGTCTGGCTCAATGTTCTGAGCTGAAGGAATGATTTTTTCTCCAAATAGAAAAGATGCTCCAGAGTCTCCTATGCAGAAGGAGATAACACCTGAAAAATGGAACCTATTACTTCTTAATTTGCCAAATTCAAATGAATTTTTAAGGTGTTTGACAAAACGCAAATTTGAGCCTAATTTTATGTCTTCTATGCTCAGAAAAATGCACAAAGAACATGTTAAAAGCATTAAAGCAATAACTTTCATTGGAGTGGGTCATAAAGGGCATGTGACTTTCATTCTGTTTGTTCTTATGCATTCTAGGTGGAATTTTTCTGCAGGATTGCTAGACATTTAACTTAAAAAAACTTTCACAACTGGTAATCATTCTGGCCTATTCTGCTTAACATAATCAGACATTAAATTAATAGTTTTTTGCTTTTTCAGAGATCAGCACAGTAACATTTCAGGTAACAAAAGCAGAACTTTCTGGAAGAGCTTTTCTTTTTTGTAAATAATAGATGAAAGTCAAAGGTCTATGGACTCCAGCTATGCTTCAGATGAAAACCCTCACATTTCTGTCAATGCTCATGCGAGCGAAGCTTCTAATACCTAAACAAATATCTTGTTGCTTGAGCGAGCAAAGCAGCAAACCCAAATCTGAGGTGACCTCTCAGAATTTTAAAATAACATATATATAGCGTAATAATAGTTGTCAAAACTACAAAGAAACAAACAGGCTTGAAACTGGAGAAAACCTTTCTGTCTGTGTATGGTTGGGAAGCTCTTGTTGTGCTCCACTCTGTTTTTTTTCTGGGCCAGAAAAGCATTAAATAGCTTGCAGATGTGTGTGGTTTCTTCATAACAGAAACTGGGAATGATAATGTTATTTAACTTTAGTATTTCCTGTTTCCTGGTAACGGTGATTCTTTTTTTCTTTTTTTGATGAATCTTTCTAAATTTGATCTGCAGATGCAAACTGTTTTAACTTTTTTGTCATCTTTTATTGCAGTTGCTATGGAGACTGTCATCCATCCTGTAGTTCTCCTTTGAAAAAGTTCCTTGTGTTTCAGGCTTTTGGCAACCATGAGTTTGACAACGAAGTAGAAGGACTCATGAAACCGTTTCTGGAAGACATCAGCTGCACCATCCTGAGTGCAAACATCAAAACAGACACAACTCTGGGCTCCACATTTGGCACATCATATGTACCATTTAAGATCTTCACATTTGGTACTGAGCGTGTGGGAGTGGTAGGATACACCTCAAAGGAAACACCCACTTTATCCAGACCCGGTAGGAAAATTAGCAATAAGTTTTGATGTACATTTCACGTAGTGTATATCTTTTTTTTTTTTGGGACATTTTTGCACTTTTAAGATTCCTAAAACTTTTATTTTTCAAATTGTGCTGTTTCCACTCAGGACCGCATTTGCACTTTGAGGATGAGGTGAGCGCTCTGCAGCTGCAAGTGGACAAACTTCAAACTCTGGGGATTAATAAGATTATTGCTCTAGGCCACTCTGGCTTTACAGTGGACAAGGAGATCGCTAGGAAGGTCCGTGGAGTGGACGTGGTGATTGGTGGACATACCAACACTTTCCTTTATACTGGTATGAAGGCGCTGATAAAAACCCTGTCAGAGTATTGTACTTTGCCCAGTCGTTGTTCGTTTTTCAGTTTATTTGTTAAATGTTTCTGCCACTAAACCAGGTGTCCTCCATTTGGGTTTGTACACCTCCAGTTTCTGACAGAAGGATCGAGAGCTGTTTTTTGTGACTTGCGGAGGAGGAAACCAAGTCGTTAAAGTTGTGGCTTTTCTAAGACTCAACACCCTGCTGACTCAAGCCTCATATAAAGCTCAGTCATGTCGTAAATAAGCTGCAAAGAGAGTACGGTGACGATCTTTGGAGGGAGCAGCTGGGTTCCTCCACCACAGAGGCGCTCCATGATGGCTGCTGGTTCTCTGTGGGTCCTCCAGCTCTTTACTGCTCAGTCTCAGACAGGAAGAGTTTATGTGAGCGCCGACATGTACTTTAAAACCCTCAGTCTGGAACTAATTAGTACACTTTGACTGGCCAGTGAGGACAAACATGTGTGCTTGACTGGTCCAGCATACACGGGTATGCTTCATAAACATGTTTGGACAATCCAGTATTAAAAATTAAACACAAAAAGCGTCAAATATAGAGAATATATTGTATATGAAGCAAAAAAAACTTTAGCAAACTGGTGTTTAGTGTGGTTTTCTTGATTGTAGTTTAGCATGGAATGGCAGGTTTGAGTTAGGATGAGTGTGGGTGTCTAAACTCAGCTTTGCAGCCACAAGAAAACCTCAGCCTTCTTTTTCTTTGAGCCTCTGACACATTTAGTTATCTCTCAGAACTGTCAAAGAGATTTACATTGAATCCACATATGACCACGTGTGGCTGAGACGTCCAACAAAATGATGGCTACAGATTTAGTTTGGACGTAAATAGCAAAAGTCCCCTTTGTGGGCATTTTCTTAAACACATCATGGACCGTTGGAAAACAGACTTCACAGTTTAGGTTTCACAGTAGGAATTTTTCATGTGTCATCCCCTCTAAAACCACATCTACTGGGAGATTGTTTTCTACTGAGTCAAGGTAAGAATATTTGAGTCTCCAGGTGGGGCTGAGTTGAAAGAAAGCCCTGTATTATTATTGGGGAGGAAACTGGAGGTTCCCTACTAATAAAATGCAAAATATAATTAAAGTCATAATAAAGTCATGATAAATGCTTCTGAGCATGAGTGGAGGCATGTTCAGAATCCATTATGGGCTTTTTGCGCATTTTGTGTGTATGTGTGTGTAGGAACACGCCATAAACTAGAAAGAGGAAAAAATTCCAGCTCACCATCCACATTTCCTAAAGAGGACATTTTTTGTGACTTTTTGACCCTCCAATGTCCGATGAGAAAAAGAGACTTCGGCCTGACCCTGCCAGTTGCTGCGTCACAAACCTGAGCTTTTCAAACTGTGGATTTTTGTCTGCTCCTAATCCAACACAATTTGAATAAAGAAATACTCAGAATGCAGTTTTATTCTTAAAATGTTTTATACAAATCCTCTATTATGAGAAAAATGCAACAAGAACATGCTAAAAACACAAGAAACAGAATTTTCATTGGTGTGGGTCTTTAACTTGTTGCAAATGTGTTGGGTAGCCATCAACAAAGTCACTGAAAGTTATGTAGGATTCAAGTTAAAGTTTTCTTTTCTTTTAGGCTATCATTTCAACTTTTATGTGCTTTCCTCTTTTTCAGGAACTCCCCCTTCAACTGAGGTCCGTGCTGGTCCTTACCCATTCATGGTGACATCTCTAGATGGACATCAAGTTCCTGTTGTTCAAGCCTATGCCTATGGGAAGTATCTGGGTAAACTCAAAGTGACCTTTGATGAGAGAGGGAATGTGATCAGGTCCAGTGGGAACCCCATCTTACTGGACAGCAGCATCCTACAAGGTAAAAACATCTCAGCCTGGATTTTGTGTTCTGCATTTTATTTGATCAAAATGATGGGTTTTTACAATCGTATTTGTTTTTTGTTTTTTTTGTTTTTTTTTGAGGGGGGGGTGTTTTGGAATGTTTTAATGAGTTTCCTTTCCTGTCTTTGTTTTAAACAGTAAATTTCCTGTCAGAAATGGCTGTTTTGGACAGAAAATATGTAACATTTTTGCTGAATTAATCTACTAGCTCCTAAACAAGTGACAGATAAAAGCAGATTATTTACACCTAAACTGTTTTCATTTGTTACTGTACGACTGCACTAGTGGAATAAAATGTTTTCAACAGATCCAAAGGTGCTCAGTCATGTGGAGGAGTGGAAGAAGAGTCTGGCCAGTTACTCATCTCAGGTTGTGGGGAAGACTCTGGTGTTCTTGAACGGATCGGCAGAGGCATGCCGCTTTCAGGAATGCAACCTTGGAAACCTCATCTGTGACGCCATGGTGAGACTTTTGTGGGTTGCATGTTTTGTATTTGCACAAAAGTGGAAAAAAGTTTTTTTGGCTTACCATGATCCACTTCAGCTCAGCTTCAGGTATGACAGGCATGTTTATCAGAGGATAAGCACAGAGCCAGAAGGACAGAGTTGGTCTTTTTCTTAAATACCCCATTCATTGAGCCACTGTTTCTGCAGACGTCTTTTATCTGTTCTACATCTCTGCTGTTCAGGTTGAAAACAACATCAGGTTCTCAGGTGGCAGTCAGTGGAACCATGTCAGCGCCAGCATCTTTAATGGAGGTGGAATTCGGACATCTATAGATGAACAAACTCGAAATGGTAATTCTAAATGAAAGCAAAAAAGACGTAAAGATTATTTACCCCAGCTGGCCATGGGATGAATCTGTATTCTCCTGGAAGAGGGAAGCCAGAGCATTCTTGTTGAGAATTTGTTCAAAAGAACCAGATCTGGATAACCATCTGTCAATCCACATGAGTGTACGGATAGATGGAGTTTAGCAGCAGCTTCTGTATGCCTGAAATGTTGCATCTTCTGCAGGTTCAATTACCATGGAGGACCTGATCTCCGTCTTACCTTTTGGGGGAACCTTCGACCTGGTGCAGCTTTCTGGCTCAACATTGAAAAAAATCTTTGAATATTCAGTGAGGCGCTACGGCCAAAGAGCTGGAGAATTTCTACAGGTGTCAGGTATGTGCACCTGTTACATCTGCGGGAATTTATTCAACATATTTTCTTTGATTGCAAAAAAACCAAGACATTTAGATTAAATTCACCACACATGAACAGTCAATCACTAAGGAGTGACTCCACCTCTAAGCCACACCAATACCACCACAGAGGAACAGGACATTAGCTGTCCCCTCTGAGAGCACTGGAACACTGACATCAGATCACTTGACAAATATTTAAACTTTCTGCCACATCTCTGAAACAGTCAGCACACGAATAACGGAACTTCTTATCAGCTGCAAAAACTTAAGAAGTCCCTCAGGTGAACAGCGAAAAGTCTTCCAGATCAACCAGAATTTTGGAAGTTTTAACAAACCCAAAATACACAACTCATAAAGTCAGTGAAATTGTTATACATGAATACTTTTCCTGTTTGGTCTGAATGTTAATAAAATAACAAAAGATCCCTTTGATATTACTAATAATAAATGGGAAGAAACATCATTTTCATTAGCTTGGCATTTATAACCCTCAAAATTAAGAGAATAAGAAAGACAGCCCAAATAGCAAAAATAGTCAATAGTAGGTATTTCCAGCATTTGCAATAAACCTTTGATGTGAAATTACAGTGACATTTCAACAACGTTAACAGTATTATTATCAACATTGTATTAGTAATATCATTGGAATGGTTTTCTTTTTGCAAAGAATCATACTGGTATTGTAAACTGCAATGCAAACTGGGAACAATTTGTACAGTATTTTGCTGTGTTCATGTTGTACTGTACTATACTATGAACCGCAATGCAAACTGGGTGAAAATTTGCCAATAGAACCTTTTCAAAATGATGTCAGACTAAATGGCGATGTTTTAGTATTGAGGAGGAAGCTGGAGAAGGGTTAGGGTTAGCTCGCTCTGCTGCCCAAGGGCCCACAAAGCTAGCTCGCTCCGTTGTTCACTGGGCGGCTGGCTACCGTGGCGAGCCAGACCACTGAGGGCCCACTTAAGCCAATGTGGACAAACACAGGAGCCACCATGAAACCTGTGGAGAAACCCACTTGGGATCCATTAATTCAGCCCACAGGTAAACCAAATGGAGCCCACATTGAAATGTTCACTCAACAAGGAATGATTTACTGACAAAATCAGCTTTTTATCCCCACACAATGTTGACATTGACGCTACATTGAAAGGGTTTTTGTTTTGGATGTTTCCGGTTTTGACCCCAATAAGACACACAGTGAGACCATTATGTGGAAAACAGAAAATAATTTGTGTCTATTCCCTCATTAGAAATATGTATGCAACATTCACTGAGTTTTTCACAATATCTCTAACACATTGTGAGTAGTGTAAGTGATGCTGCGCATGTTCCCAGCATTCAGACCTCACTACTGCACCTCCTTTTGATCTTGCAGACTGTCATCTCCCCCTCTCCTAAATAAGAAGATGACAATCTACAGAGGATTTCCTGAGAGCATCTCTGAGAGATGCAATCAGCAGTGAGCCACTTTAAGAATGTAATTACAATGAAATGTCAGATTTGGTTCACATCTCATGGATTTGTGACAAAGTTAAAACGAGCAAATTCACTCTGAATTAGGGCTAGAAAAACTAGACGCACAAATAAGCAGCTTAGGCAAGTACGAGCCTGAGTGTCTGAATCACCGTATGTGCAGAGTGCCAACTCCACAACATCCCCTTTGTTTGTTTTACCAGTTTAAAATCCCAAGATATGAGCAAAAAGGTCAACATTTTGCAAGTATTCATTTCTTTTCAAACAAAAACGGATCCTCTTTTTGAGTTTAAGAAATTCTTCAAACCAATTTTTCATTGATGGGAGTGCTAGCACCTTGAGTTAGGGTTTGATTCGAACAGCATGAGCAGATTTGTGTATTTTTGCTCTCCAACAGGACTTCACATAGAGTTTGACCCCTCTAAAGAACCAGGAAATCGCTTGAGAAGCCTTGAAATTCTTTGCACGCACTGCCGGGTTCCTGTGTACGAACCAGTTCAGGACAGCATGGACTATAAAGTGGTGATGCCATCTTACCTAGTGACTGGAGGAGATGGATTTAGCATGATCCCAGAAGAGATGAAAAAACATGACAGTGGTGAGGTCTCCTTCCTGATGCAAAAAATGTCTATTAAAAACTAAATTTTTGCTTTTTATCACTCTCCTCCTTTGTTCTTTCAGGTGATCTGGATCTTTCCGTTGTGTCAAATTACATCTCTCAAAGACAAAGAGTTTATCCTCTGGTAGAGGGACGCATTAAAGTCTGGAGTTCAGCTCCTGGACTTCAGGGGCCCATAGTGCCACAGATCCTGCTGGCTTTGCTCTGGACTTTTTATGGAATCATGTGAGGTCTTGAAGTTAAAGATGAAATCCCCAAAAACCGAAAATATGGACTTTAGTAATGATTCTCAACCCTCAGTAGTCTCTGTATGCACCGATGCATAAGCCAATCACATCAGCTGTTTTCAATCATGTAGGAATAACACAATCAGTATAGTTTATTATAGTATTTATAGTATTTAGTTTGTTGGTATAGTTTATAGAAATTATAACAAAGATTTCAAAAAGGTTGTTAGCTTAAATTTTTGGTTAAAACAAACAGAAAAATATGTTATGATGCATAATTGTGACATGGAAGTGAGACGCCTGTAAGGAGGCAAACTGCTCTGCACTGTGGCACAAATAAATCCTTGGAACACTGCAGTGCTTTAAGTGGACAAAAAGAAGTGGCGGTACTCTCTTTTATGGAAGTCAAAACATAAAATGCAGAGAATCTTGAATGTAAAATGTGATCAACAAAAAAACACATCATTTTTTTCTGTGTCAAAATATGAAATAAGAAAGAGGGAGTTCAGGTCAAGTCTATAAATAAATGTAGTCACACATCGACTGAGTACATGAAATTATTTTAAATGAGATTACAATTACAACGTTACATCACATCATTACACTGCACGTACTGCTGTGACCTCATCCTAAAAGCTAGCTTGTAGCTTGTAGCTTGTAGTTCAACAAGACACAGCTAACCATTGAAATGTGGTCGTGTGAATGCAAGCTGGTTAAAACAACTTTTAACGTGATACACATTGTTTCTCACTGTTTTCCCGACAATCTATTTATCATAAACACTTATCATCCTACATTCATAGCCAACGTCTCCCCAGTACTGCAGTTGCTAACATCCTCTGAGTTAAAGCACACACGGCATGGTTCTTGCCAGTAACCGTCTTGTAGTATTTCTCCACTGTGTCAAAGTAACATAAAAATTGTTGTTCCTGTTGTTCAAAACAGTATAACGTTTTTATAAGTTAACCATCCCAACGAGGACTTTAAAGTGCTACACCAACGACTTTCTCTTGTTGTTTTGACCCGTCTCGTATTCCTGACCAATGACTGAATAAATCTTTAGTCACATGGTTTTGTTTAAGAGTTTTGGTCCCGAAACAGAAATCTTCCATAGACGCCAGTCTGAATACAGACCAAACTCAATCTTTCTGAAACAAATCTGTTTACTCGAACCGGACTAAACAATGTTGTCCGTCTGAAGACAACCTGAGTTTGAATTATTTGTAAAATCTCAATTATAGCTTCATTTGACATGTGTGGACAAGATGTTAAAGTCTGATATGAATTCGTTGTAAATCATCCTCTGCCAGCATAAAGAGGGTGTATGTGTACTTTGAATGACGTTATAAATGGAACAGCTTAACCAGGGCTCTGAAACCTCTAAAAGAACCATTTGGTCCGGTTTCTTAATGACAAAATCAAACAAGAGCCGTAAAATCTCACTAAACTTTTTATAAAAACACACTTCTTTAGCAGCCGTTAGACCCTGTAACTTTTAAATATTTACAAAAACTAAACGATAACGGTGTTATATTTTCTATAGGCTATATAACAATTATGATTTATTTTAATCTGACAGCAGCAGATTCAAGTTCCTTTCAAAATGACAATGACAAATTGAAGAGACGGATCGTTCAAATTGTATCCAAAGAGCCCAGAACAACCTCCAAAGAAATTAAAGGTGAACTCCAAGGCCAAGGTACATCAGTGTCAGATCGCACCATTCGTCGTTGTTTGAGCCAAAGTGGACTTCATAGGAGACGACCAAGGAGGACACCACTGCTGAAAAACAATCCTAAAAAAGCCAGACTGGAATTTGCAAAAATGCATGTTGACAAGCCCCAAAGCTTCTGGGAGAATGTCCTTTGGACAGATGAGACCAAACTGGAGCTTTTTGGTAAGGCACATCAACTCTATGTTTATAGACTCAAAAACCAAGCATACGAAGAAAAGAACACTGTCCCTACGGTGAAACATGGAGGAGGCTCAGTCATGTTTTGGGGCTGCTTTGCTGCATCTGGCACAGGGTGTCTTGAATGTGTGCAAGGTCCAATGAAATCTGTAGACTATCAAGGCATTCTGGAGAGAAATGTGCTGCCTTGTGTCAGAAAGCTTGGTCTCAGTCGCAGGTCATGGGTCTTCCAACAGGACAACGATCCAAAACACACAGCCAAAAACACCCAAGAATGGCTGAGAGAAAAGCGTTGGACTATTCTATAGTGGCCTTCCATGAGCCCAGATCTGAATCCCATTGAACATCTGTGGAAGGAGCTGAAACATGCCATTTGGAGAAGACACCCATCAAACCTGAGACAACTGGAGCAGTTTGCTCATGAGGAGTGGGCCAAAATACCTGTTGACAGCTGCAGAACGCTCATGGACAAATACAGAAATCGCTTCATTGCAGTGATTGCCTCAAAAGGTTGTGCAACAAAATATTAAGTTATGGGTACCATCATTTTTGTCCAGGCCTGTTTCATTAGTTTGTTTTTTTAAATAATTATGTTAATCAGCAATTCAAAAGTGATGGCTGATTTTGATTATTTAATTTTCAATAAATTTTTATTTATTGTTACTTTTGTAAGTTTCAAGTGATTTCAGTGAGAATTGTGGATTTTTCCTTCTTTAACTGAGGGGTTATTGTTGGGTACAGTTGGGTATTCTGATCCTAATGACTTTATTAATTTTCTGTTTTTTTTACTGCCGCAATAGTCGGCTGCCAGTTAGCATACTTTAGATCCAAATCAGCTTAGTCATTTCGGTTTCATTATCCTCTGATTATCATCTAATTTCAGCAGACATGTTTTTATTTTACACTGAATGAGTGGAGTCGTCTGCTACATCTTTCTAGCCTGTTTTCCACCACTTGTGGTTCTAAAACAAGCCTCTGCTGCATTGTTTACACAATCGCCTGTTGTAACCTGAAAACAATAAAATGCGGCTGGAGATCGCTGTGTTTTTTTAACATTTTTTTAATCTACTTTTCTACAGAGCTATGACTATCAAGATAATTTTCTCATTATGGTATCAATAAAATTCCTAAAAAAAACAATTTTATTTTATGGGGTGGGGTGGGGTGAGCGCGGGGGCCACGTGGTCTCCTGGGCCTGAGCGTCTCCTGGGCGACCAGCTCAGAAACTAATGGTTTTTCATTTTCATCAAGATGCACATTGGTGAACTGTCAGCACATATTTTAAAGCCTGGTTTATACTTCCAAGTGTCTCGCCTCACAGTGGTCTCACGGTTATCAGACCAGAATCGTTCCAGTAACTGCAGAATGTGACACCTTCTGGTGAGGTCATCCACGACAGTAATTTTAAACACAGAGAGAAATTGTAGCAGGACTAATTGGCTAAGGTGTAGTGGGATTAAATAAATGCAGGCAGTGGCCTCTTGGGGCGCTATAAAAAGGCCAAGTCCCCCACTAGCCATCATGGCATCGTTTGCCCACTGAGACCACCCACTTCCTGTTTGTACACTTCCGGGTGGCCTCCCAGCTCCAGATAACCGCACAGGCTGTCTCCAATAAATTATGGTGTCACATCTCTGCCATTAATTGAAGGGCGCGTATTTGATAACTGAGCACGCAGAGCTCTCGCGAGCGCACTCAGTTTTTTTTTTTGCCCTAACTGAGCGGGCGCGCAGAGCTTTGACTGAGCCTCCACCTCCCTTAGTAATCAGGTCCTCAGCAGACTGAATCTTTTTATTGTTCAATTATTTTTGGTGTGAATGTTGTTTTAATAAATCCTTCTTAATTTTGTTTTTAGAATTTTGTAATAAAAATTGTTTTTAAACACTGTACCCCCGTCTACTGCCCTTGTGTGCACTGATGCATTTGCCGTCTCTTTAAACATCCCACCTCGCGAGACCACAAAATCATGGGAAGATCACGTCATTTAACTTGAATTTATTTCAGTGATTAAAGTACGCGACTACGAAGGAAACTCTGTCCAAAAACATACCTTTCAAACACTAAAAATTATGAAAACTTACTGAAGTTTGGAACCACACACAGATGCTGAGAGACATAGAGAGCGGACAACTAGATAGGAAAGACAACAAGATATGGCTAACATTTCATATCTGCAAATTGCAATTCACCATTTTTTTATTGTTTCTCCTTTGTATTGCCTGCCTCTGTTTAGTGGAGGAACACATCACTTCCTGCTCTGCGTGTTCACAGCGAATGAGTGAGGAAGATGTTCTTCATGTTAAAAATAAACACCAGAGTTGGTGAGTCGCTTGAAAAGTGTAAACATCACTCAGAAGTTCATCACAATTACAGAGGACAGTCCAATCAAAACCAGTGAAGTAAAAATAGGGCTTAAACCGGCATTTATTCTCCGCAGTTGAGCCATCCTTCAGGAGTGCAGACGGCTGCAGACAGTCGCGCTGGGAAAGCATTTTGGTATATTAACTGTAAGCATAATTCTAACCTTAACCTTTCCTCCCAGCCTGTGCAGCCAAAAGATAATACATTCAACACTGGTTGCACGTATGGAGAAAATTACCTGCAAATAGACACTTTCTAAAAGAAAAGTAAGGAACTCATGAATGTGGTTTGGGCTGAGGGGTGTCGGGTATTCTGGCCTAAATGTTTCCCTGCCTCAAGCCTGGCCAATACCACGCCCCCAAACTGCCATTTATCCCCCCTGTTGGTTCGTCAGCTCCGCACACAACACTGGAAAAGGCCATTCATACAAAACTGGTGGGCTGCACTATCATTAAACTTTCATATTAAGGCGTGGGCCGCAACCTATCATCTTGAGGGCCGAAATTTGCCCTAGGGCCGCAAGTTTGAGACCCCTGACTTAAAGTACTTGATAATGCTGATGATTGACACCAATGAACAATTTGTTGAAGCAGGATGGAGGAACTCCAGAAGCTAAACTAATTGAAGCTGGTCCAAACATCAAGTTGTTCCCAGTGAAATTCAATAGAATCTGAAACCACAAAAGAGTTTGGTAAATGTTTGTCAAAACTCGAGAAAAAGATTCCACTTTTCAGAATGGAAATCTAAGTTCATTGGGTCTGTGCAGAATTAATTATTTTTCTCACAGTGGACAGCAAATTGTAACGCTGCATTGCAGGCACTAGTTGTATGACACCAGTTGTGTTGAAACAAAGCCTTCTCTGTGCGAGCCATCTGCCAAACAACGCTTGCTACTTGCTAATGTCTGAGGAAACTCAGACCAGACAATGCACAGAGCTTACCCTCCAGATTGCTGCCAGCTCTGAAAAAGACCACCAAATACAAGAGAATAAGCAGATTTAGAGTCAGAAAACAACTGCCTCCTTCAAGAAGAAGGTGAAGATGACCGGGGCAAATTGAACCTCTCAAATGGAGCAGGAAAAAAAGAAAAAAAAAATTGGTAAATGTTTGAAGAGTATCAACAAGGAGCTTTATTAATTACTACGTTTTGTCTGTGACACATTCACAGTTATTAAGAAGAAACAGTGACAGAGCAGCATTTTGCTGTTCCACATGAGAGAAAGGATGAAGTCTTCAAGAGTTTCTGACAGCACATCGATCCCCTTCACTGAACATTGAAAGAGGCTTCAGTGTCTGCTGCAGAGACTTTCAACTGATGCAAACTGTGTTTTTGGTGCTCTGATGCTTCCACTTGCAGACAAATAAATCCACGTACAGTGAGGCAAAAAAGTATTCAAACACCCTGTGCCTTTGTGGGTTCTCCTACTTAAAAATCATGGATTGGTCTGAAATTTTCATCTTAGGTGCATGTCCACTGTCAGAGACTGTCAAGAATACCTTTGCCAAATCATAGTTTGTAGACATGCTGACTGTTTCTGATGCTTTCTTTTACTTGTTTTAACATGGTTTAACAGTTTTATGTCATCTTTTAGTTGATAGAATTGCCAAACACTATGCTCTTTGTTTTTATTAAATGACAACCGGATATGAGGACATCCGTCTGCATTCACCGGCAGCCACTTCAAAACAAACCCAGCTCTGACTTAACCCCTTGTTTTGTGAAATTTCTCAGGTCCGGGAGCGGACGGCAAATTGCAAAATGATCACACAGAAACCATGCTTTGCTAGAATCATGTGTCAATTTATTTCCCACAAAAACATGATCAACAATTCTCTGTCATCATCAGGGTGAAGCCTTTAGCAGTTTCAATTCTCATTTCCCTACCTTGACACTGACTGAGAGAGCGTGTTCAGTCTGGCAGAGTGGCTTCAACCTGGCTGGGCGTCCGTACGTAACCCGCAGCTGACCCCGCCTTACCTTCAGATCACTCTGTCTTTATACACTTGCACAAACAACACAGCATGCAGAAAGGGAGGGACGGTCCCCTTCTGCAGGTCCATGAGTGTGCGTCATACATCCTGCTCTGAAGACATGTTTTAATTCATTTTCAAAGCAGAAATCCCCATTCTCTAAGCTTGAGCGTGCAAAACAGGTCCTTAATAAGGCTATATCAAAGCAGGTGTGCATACCAATATATATGTGTAACCTCCCCTCCCCAGCAGATAAGGATGTTTTCGAGGCAGGAAGTTCTTTTCCCCAGCTTAAGCGTGATGTTACGACCCCAACATGGCTCAGGTCTAGGGGTAGACAAGATGGGGTCGCAACATAAAGAAATGAATGGACACGAGAGTTAAAAAAGAACACAGTTTATTAAAGAAACGAAACTGTGTCTTGGAAACAAAAAAAAGCAAAATAATTCAAGTGCTGGTTTAAACAAAAAGACGAACCAAAGGGAACTGGAACCTTGGCCAAACATAACAAAAGGTCAGGGAGACAGCTGACCCAGCCATGCTGGCCGTCGGAGTCAGCAGCTCCCTGCTAAAGGCTGCCTAATCAAAACTACCTAAAACAAAAACAGAAACAAAGCCCGCAAACTAAGACTACCAAGGTCCCAAACCCAAATTAAAATAACAAAACCCAACAGTATAAGACTGTTGAAGAACCAAAAGAGACACAAACCAAACCCACTGCTCTCAGCCTCCTGCTCTGCCTCTGCCTTCTGCCCTCTTTGGTGTGGTCTTCTTGGTCTTAAATACCCGGCAGGTGCTGATTAAGATGATTGGCTTCACCTGCCGGGTGAGGCAGCATGACAGGATGTGGTGGTGGCAGCAGGGGGAAGTAACACCTCATTCCATAAAATTTGTGAACATGGGGGTAAATCCCTGCAAAAAGAACAAGAAAACAAACATGTTCACAAATAGAAAGAACAACAACAAGAGGTGAACCCTGAAAAACAGCAAAAAGACAACAAAAAACCAACAGGCAGAAGCTTCCAGAGAAAAGAAAAACAAACAAGTGAGGCAGGAGCAAAAACTGACAAAAAAAACCCCAAAACCAAATTACACAGGGGCGCTCTGGCCACACCACAGGACCAGGACGCGCTGGCTGCGCCACACACAGGACGAGGCTGCGCCAGCCACCGTGCTAGCTGCCCTCAAAACGAAAGTGCGGCGCAACACCACAGGACGATGCTAGCCAGCCACCACACACAGGACGATGCTAGCCAGCCACAACACACAGGACGCGCTAGCCACCACAACACACAGGACGCGCTAGCCACCACAACACACAGGACGCGCTAGCCACCACACACACAGGACGAGGGCGCGCTAGCCACCACACACACAGGACGAGGGCGCGCTAGCCACCACACACACAGGACGAGGGCGCGCTAGCCACCGTGCTAGCCGCCCTCAAAACGAAAGTGCGCTAGCCGCCCACCGACAAAAGTGCTAGCCGCCCACCGACAAAAGTGCTAGCCGCCCACCGACAAAAGTGCTAGCCGCCCACCGACAAAAGTGCTAGCCGCCCACCGACAAAAGTGCTAGCCGTCCTCAACACTATCACTATCACTATCCCGGACAAGCCCCCATATGTTACGACCCCAACATGGCTCAGGTCTAGGGGTAGACAAGATGGGGTCGCAACATAAAGAAATGAATGGACACGAGAATTAAAAAGAACAGTTTATTAAATAAACAAAAAAGTGTCCTGAAAACAAAAAAAAGCAAAATAATTCAAGTGCTGGTTTAAAACAAAATGACGAACCAAAGGGAACTGGAACCTTGGCCAAACATAACAAAAGGTCAGGGAGAAAGCTGACCCAGCCATGCTGGCCGTCGGAGTCAGCAGCTCCCTGCTAAGGGCTGCCTAATCAAAACTACCTAAAACAAAAACAGAAACAAAGCCCGCAAACTAAGACTACCAAGGTCCCAAACCCAAATTAAAATAACAAAACCCAACAGTATAAGACTGTTGAGGAACCAAAAGAGACACAAACCAGCACAAACCAAACCCACTGCTCTCAGCCTCCTGCTCTGCCTCTGCCTTCTGCCCCCTTTGGTGTGGCCTTCTTGGTCTTAAATACCCGGCAGGTGCTGATTAAGATGATTGGCTTCACCTGCCGGGTGAGGCAGCATGACAGGATGTGGTGGCAGCAGCAGGGGGACGTAACACGTGACCTTATAAGGATTAGGTCATTTCAGAACATTTAAATCAAGATTTTACCATTCACCCCTATAGAAATAGAAGGTTACAGACATGCAGTTCTGATTGACAGTCATATTTAGTTTCTTCCATTTTCTAAGAATTGCTCCAACATTGGATCTTTTTTCACCAAGCTTCTTGGCAATTGCCCTGTAGCCCTTCCAGCCTTGTGGAGGTATACAATTAGTCTCTGGTGTTTTTGGACAGCTCTTTGGTCATATTAGTTGTTGGAGTCTGACTGATTGTATGGGTTGGACAGGTGTCTTAATGCAGCTAACGACCTTAAACAGGTGCTTCTAATTTAGGATAATAAATGGAGTGGAGGTCTAATATTTAAAGGCGGACTAAAAGGTCTTTGAGGGACAGAATTCTTGTTGATGGACAGGTGTTCAAATACTTATTTGCATCAGTACCATAAAAATACATTATTTAAAAAAAAAAATCATACAATGTGATCTCCGGATACTTTTTTCAGATTATGGCTTTCTCAGTGGACATGCACCTAAGATGAAAATGTCAGACCCCTCCATGTAAGTAGGAGTAGGAAAACTTGCAAAATCACAGAATGTTCAAATACTTATTCGCATCACTATACGTCATTGCTTTCCTCGTTTGCGCTGACATCTGGCTCATAAATGTTTGGATGGCTAGCTCCAATATTGCTCTCCAGTTTTTTGTGTGGCAGGTGGAGTGCCACTTATTAAATAGATTCCACCTCTGCACACCAGCTGCTCATCTGCAGAGGGTTTATAAAGGTGGTTTCCTTATGTTTCCCTCTGTCAGTGTGAGAATAGATGCTCCTCAGCAAGGTGGTTAGTTTGCTCATCACAGCCTCAGACACTGATCAATGCAATGTATTTTGGCTCTAACATGAGCCAGGCAATTATGTTTATGCTGCTCACTCTGCTGCTCACTCCTGTCTGTCGTCCTCCTAAGCTGCAGAAGCAGGTATGTGGTTTTATTGTTTTTGCCTGTAAGTTTTCTATTTTGCATTTAATATGTCTATTTTGGTCGCTGTTTAGGTGCCACTGTTTAGATGCTGTTTTTGCTGCCGTTAAATATTTGCTGTTTTGTGCACCACTGCTTTGGATGCTTGTAGTTTTAGGCTGTATTTGAACTTTGGAGCCACCTGGTCATGCTTCTTCACTCATCTTCCTGACTCGCCAGATGTCACCGGAATCTGGAGTTCCCCGTTTCCCCGTCAGACACCACCAGTGTGTACTGTTGGGTGTGGCTAACAGGTACCAGGACTTTGTGCTGAGTCTGGAAATGTGCAGTGGAGCTGCAGGGATTGTGTGCAGGCTCTAATGTGACCATCATGTGCACTGGTGTCCTGCTGTGCTGAGTCGGTCAAGTTTAGGATCTAAAACCAAGTTGAGGTCTCCTCCTATAATTATTGTGGAATCAGAGTGAACCGAGAGTGAAGTGAAGAATCTGTGAAAGAAGGAGGATTCATCAGCATTGGTACCATAGATGCTGGCTATACAGAAATCTTTATTATGAACCGATATCTTAATAATCACAAATCTGCCTTCTGGATCAACAACTGTGTCCTTATGAGTAAAAGTCATATTTTTATTAATCAAAATAGCAACTCTTCTTTGTTTGGAGTTGTAACTAGCTGAGTAGATGGACGGGAATTGTGAGCAGCACAGGAGATGATCAGCTGATTTAGATAAGTGGGTCTCCTGCAGTAAAACTAGATCTGCTTTTAGATCATTCAGATGGTTGAAAACTTTCAGCCTCTTTGGCCCAGAGCCAAGTCCACGCACATTCCAGCTAAAGATGTTCAGACTGGACATGACTACACTGAGAGAGTGTTATACTAAGTAATGCGTCTGTGATTGCTGTGCGCGTGCCCGCTGACCAGTGCGCAGAGGAGCGCTGTGCGTTTGTGCACGTGAATGTTTCCTGGCTGTGTGAGTTACTTGTTGTATGTGTCCTATATGAGCCTTTGTGAGGTGTTTGAGGTGTGTTGGCAAGCGTGTACGTGCGCGCCTGTCTCGTGCGCGCCTGTCTCGTGCATGAGTAAATGGGTACTTACCGGTGATGTGTTGCCTGTAGTTGATTTAAATGTGAGGAGGAGGGGGAAGAAGGGTGGGTGGGGGGAATAAAAAGAGGAAAAAAGAAAAGGAAAAACAAGAAAAAACAAACACAATAAAACAACAGAAACATGAGAGGGGAGAGAAATAAACTGCTTTGACGAGATGGAGGTGACACAAACAGGCAAAATCATTACTTTAATATTTGGTTTTTAATAATAAAAAGTCTTTTTCGCATTTTTACAGACATACAACTGTTAATATATTTTTAAAAATATGGTTATTACCTGGTTATGTAGCTCAACAGCTTTATCCTTCAGGCCCTGGAACAAATACTGACACTGCTTTTCCTTTAGAGGAGGTAGGGTGTGAAACATGGGGTCTACTGCAGTGCATTCCAGCAGAATATGGTACTATTTAGAACAGGGATGGGCAACTCTGGGCCGTGAGGGCCGCATTCCTGCATGTTTTCCAACATACCAGCTCTGGCATGTTCTAGTTGGCTGGACACACCTGAAGCATGTAATCAGTCATGAGTAGTGCTTGGATATCTGGAAATCATGCAGACACTGCGGCCCTTGAGTTGCTTATCCCTGCTTTAAAACATCTCCCCTTCAGATTTCTCAAGAGAGTTTCCTTTATAGAAGCCACTGTAACTGAGTCTTTTTATGTGCCATGCTTTGCTCAACCATGTGCTTTAGGGGGAGTATGAGCAATACAGTGAGACTGTGTTCATCACTGAGTACAGTGGTGGCTGTCTTTTAGGGTTCAAGAAGTTTCACATTAACATTCTCTGCATCACAGATGTCAAAACTATCCAGTGTGTCGATTTCGCGAGCATTTCGTCTTATGTCTGTGCTGAAAAGAGCAGCTGTCACTGCTGCCTGATGCTCCAAATAACGTTATAGCATGTCCAGTCTGCTGATCCAGTGTGTTGTGACATCAATAATATGCTTGTTCCTGGTTCAGTGCCTTTTGTTTGGATGCTAAGACCGCAGTTGCAGCAGAGCTACGGTGAAAGAAACCGACAACGTGCCTGAGTCGACCAAAAAGGCAAGAAACACAGGGCCACAGCCAAACCTGCTTGATTTGCTAAATTTAACATGTGGGCACAACACTTAATATGAGGTCCCAGTCCAGATTCTTTTACGGCAACATTCATATTTCCTGCATTATCCGTAACCACAGCAATTCTATGTTTTGGTCATTCCAGCTTCCATTCAGTCACAGCATCTCTTAGTACTTGTGCATTGTTTGACCCGCTGCACGTTTCAAACAGAAAAAGCACAAAAATCATCACAATAACCATCTCCCACTTGGTAGTGATAACGTGAGCCCTGATTGTAACATAACTTTGTGTTGCCCACAATGGTCATCCTTCTGTGGGGATGGCAACACTTTCAGCCTCTTCAAGCACTTCAATGACATTGTCTTTGACTTGCCTGTAAAGTACCGGCATCACCGTCCGGCTTAAGTGTGGGCATGACAGAATGAAGTACTTTGGATCTAAAGTTTTAATCATTTCCTGAAAGCCTTCATTTTCCACTGTTGAAAATGGTCTCATGTTTTTTGCTATATAAACAGCGATGGACCTTGTAATGGCCTTCGCCCTCTGACTTGTTTGGGAAAGAGAACTGGCAAATGTGTTCCTTAAAGTTGTTTGTCCATGTGCTATCCTTTGCCCCTACGGTGGCATTGCGGAAACTAACTCACTGTGTTAGCGGTTAATATGTGGCAACATATTGATTGTACTGTTTGCAGTGCTTTAAGTGGGTCAGTGTAGGTACCACATCTACTCCGCCTGTCAGAACGACTTGGGGTCCTTCGACTAGTCAAAGGATTGAGATCTTCTCGGGCTTATAATATTGTTGTTTTCATTTTACATTTCCTTTTGTAACCTAAAGTTGCTTTTGCTCATAACTAATAATGACATTTTTAATATTAAAGTGTGTCTGACATAATTGTTTGTTGTGTCTGACATTATTATTTGTTACACCAAATGTAAACTGTACTTTAATACATTAACAGAACATATCTGTTCTGTCAATTTATTAAAGGGAGACCCATTGGCAACATAAACTTATTTTTCCAATGTGAGTAAATGTATGACTGTATAAACAATATTTATTTATGGTTTGCAGTCTGGTTTAATTGGCCCAAATGTCAATTTGACTTTTTTTTTTTTTTTATCTCAGAAAAAACATTGTCATATTGATAACTTTAATCAAAAGCAGCAGCTTACAGTCCTAAGCATTCATCAAATTCCACTCTATGGAATTACATAACCTCATCAGATTTAACAGTTATGATCGCAAAGTTTATATTTCCCTTTTAAAACATGTTGAAAACATTAAAAAAACTAATTATTCTTTGAAGTGAGGGTGAAGCTATAAGTCCCTTGTGCAATGTAGTGGGAAATGTCGGTGCACAAGTCATCCATGTTTCTCATGAATAACAGCAAGTTATGACTATCCTAATTATAGTTATCTTTTTGACTGGGCCAATCACCATCTTGCACGTCATCGTGCCAAATTGCAGCCAATCAAAAAGTGTGATGTCATCATTAGCCACAAAACCCCAAATTGTTTTGACAGGTCGAGTAGATCTGGTGCCTGACCACAATACAAAGTCTGGTCGCAAGTAGGTGGATGCAATCTCCTGTGGAAAGCAGAGTTTTTTTGTCCAGGTCTGCCGTCATCTTCCAGTCCCATGCTCTACCCAGCTGTCCAATGTCAGCTGTAGTGGTGGAATTAAAAGGAGGAAGATAATTTAAGCTTGTTCTCCGTCTTTCCAGCACTGCTGCAAGACACCTTAGCAACACTCTGTGTCCCCAGGTGAAGTGGCCTTGACTGAGGCTGATCTTGCATCTCATTAAGATCAGCTTCAGTGTTGCTAAGCTTTGAAGGAAACATCATATGAGGCATTTTCCGTACCACTTTCTTAAAATAAAACAGGACTGTCTCTCAATGTAATGCATTGAAATTATTCCAATGAAAAGCAACAAGGTCTTCATTCAAAGTGACTGAAAATAAGGGAAATGAAAGTTCTATATCTTAAAAGTTGTAACAATGTTTAAACTGACTTTAAATATATAAAGTGATTGCTTACTGTTAAAAAAAACCTTGTTTTTTCTTCCTCTGAATCCTATAAACAAAGCGTGTGGTAACTACTTTGTTTTTACCCAGAGTTTATTGTGTGTCTGTGTCAGCTCTATATAAAGATGCTCTAGAATAGGTTACTAAAGCATTTGAATCTCAGAAATGTGGACGTTACTTCTGTAACACTTTAACTTTTTCAAAGGAAAACATGATTGTAGCTTATTTATATCTGACTTTATGCACAAACTATGAGTGAAATTACTTGGATTTTAACATGGAGGCAAGGGGAGGCACAGTGCATTTTAGAGGTGAACATGTTTGCAAACCGTATGCATATTTGAGAAGACAAAGAGAGATTGAATCACTGGTTCACAAAGTGCTTTGTGGAAAGTGCTTTCCAGCTCCTATCTCACGGAAGAATGTGTCTTTTAAAAAGTCATCTCCTCCTCCAATGGTCTTGTTGTTGGGCTTCTGCCCATCAGGTTGGATCTCATGTTCCAGACAGTAGAGTTCCCAGAATGCATTGCCAATCTGGAAACCAGCCTGATCAACGTGCACTAAGGTACACTAACGTTGGAAGAACTAAGAAAGACAAAAAAAAAAAAAAAACAGGGGGGGGAGATTAGGCATCATAGAACTATGTTGAATATGACATAAATCCACTTTGAAAAGAAATTGTTCTCTTTATGTAATTTCTAATACAAATATTTTTATTTTTAAATACGCTGGGGGAAAAAAAGTTGCACTCTGCCCATTTGCCCCATCCTCTGAGTGCTTAACTTCTTCTGGACTGAAGACAGCAACACGTTCCTCCCATCGACTCCTATCAGGGCTAAATCTTATTTTCGATCGATATTATACATCTGTGTTATGATTTATATATTTCTATGAGTTTCCCCCAAAATATTTATTATAACATGAATATGATGACGAGTCTTCATTACTAGCTCATGAATGTAGACATTTATTTGCTTTAGAGAGATTATTGATTTTTACAGAACGGTCTTTTTCTTGAAGCTTGCTCTTTGTAAACGCTCCCTTTGCCACCGTCTCGCTGCATTAAATAGCAGGCCTGCTATTTAAGACTCAGCTCCACCTCGCTGTGTCTCCATCTGCAGCTCAAAGAACATTTCTCAGATTATAAAGCAAAAAAATCAATCTTTTTTCTTTTGAAATGCAATTGTAGGTCGCTGTGTATTGATACAAAATACTTGATATACTTGAGAATACTTGATTTTTACTTTTTTTTTACTTGGTTTTCACATTTTCGTTGTGATCTTTAAAATGTTTCATTTCATTATAGTTTTGAAACGTTTTCTTATGTTTGTTTTTGGTTTCTGGGATTTGGTTTTGATTTCTAAAAATATATTTTTATTTTAAATATTTGTTTTACTTTTTTAATTGGCGTTGTGAATTTTGAAATGTTTCAATTAATTTTCTTTTTTGAAAAGTTTTTCGTTTATTTATTTTTGGTTTCTGAAGTTTTGTTTTGATTTTTTAAATATAATTTGTTTTTTGTATTTTTTGTTTTGATTTTCAAATTGTCATTGTTATATTTAAATTGTTTAGTGTCAAGTGATTTGTGAACGTGATTTGCACTTCAGGGCCTCTGTAGAGTTCCACTGAGCAATGCTGCTTATCAGGGAGACCTGATACGGACGTGCAGCACAGTGTGGCCCTGTGTGATGATGCAACATTTTTCAGAAACATCCTTTTTAAAAACATTTCATGAGCTGCTTCTGTGCACGCCAGTTTTCTATCTGAAATCATGTGTGGCAGCACTTTGTGGAAACCCTCCAGGCTGTTGCTTCCACCAAAGTCTTTGTAATAATGCATGTCCACTCTGTTCTTGGTTATAACCCTTGTTCCAACCCTGTACATGCACATGCCCGGTGGATCCTGTAAGCATTCCAGACGCAGCTGCTGGCATGCCCACACATCTTCTATGGTAACACAAACTTCTTAATATAATGATAAGAAGAAGTCGGCCTATATGCGGGGTACCAGAATTCAAATGTTGATATTCCACAGTTTACACAACAGCAAGACAGTAGAAAAGACTTGGGAGTGATTTTATATGGGAGTTATCCTTTTAACCTATTTGGGTGAATTGAATCATTTTTTAGACTGGAATAAAGCAGTAAAGAAATAGAGAAGAGAATCTAACAAAGGAGAAAACATAACCCTGCAGACAAATGGATCTATTTAGATTTTGGACTTTGTTTTTTTTGAACAAAAACAGTTGAATTTTCCCTTTGAAATGATGCTTTTTCGACTACTCATGACGATTACTTTTCTATTTTTAATATCTTATTTTCAGGTTGAAGTGAACAAATGACATAAAACACGAAGACAAACAAAAGGGGAAAAGGAACAGCAAAGTCGGAGATAAAAAGTAGATGAAATTAAACTGAGCTGCCAGATTACAGTGTTGATTTAAAAATTAATATTTACATGAATGTTGCACTCAGACACAACCTGTACAGGGGGAAACATGCAAAATTACATTTGTGAGTGACCCAGATCCAGCACCTCTCCACTTGGAGTCTTGTTCTTTGGTGTTTCAGTTCAAGTTTTAGTGTAGTGGGCCAGAAAAGGTTAGCAAACAATGTCAATTTTAATTTCAATTTCAATGTAAATTTGTCCTGTGAGCCCAATCTGCAGAACCGCAGCCTAGCCAGCTGGATAGCATTTATGATCTCTGCCAGCCAATGCTGGAAGGATGGAGGACTCTAGTTTAGGAGAATACACTTTTTGTTCACCACCATTCCCAACTGTAGCACTCCCTGTTATGTTGTGGTAGTTGGGAAGTTTGTGAGGAGCATCCAAAGATGTCCAGGTGGCTATTGGACTGAATATCTTTATTATATACATCTGAAAGCATTTAAAGATCTTACACCAAAGGCTACGTAACAATGGACAGAAGCAGAATTAATGTCCCAGCATAC
The DNA here is from genome assembly GCA_014656515.1 of Oryzias celebensis. Taxonomy (NCBI): domain Eukaryota; kingdom Metazoa; phylum Chordata; class Actinopteri; order Beloniformes; family Adrianichthyidae; genus Oryzias; species Oryzias celebensis. The sequence goes on along the minus strand of BNCR01000018.1, from coordinate 17,213,188 downwards.
TTTCTGATGTGTTGCAACTATCACATTTAATGGAGACCGTTGGAAAGATTTTGTTCAGCTTTGTTTTGGAGTAATGTAGTCTATGTAGAACTTTAAACTGAATCAACCTGAGTCGGGAGCTGATAGAGCTGAGGTGAATTTTGGACAGTGCCTCATCCCAAAGGCTCGCAGGCACCTCACAATTCAAGTCTCTAGCACAAGCCTCTCTAATTGAGTCAGAGGGAACCACAGCTATGAAACAAGACACAGATTTAGACATGATCCTGTTGGAATCAGGGGTAGCAAGAGGTGCTCAAAGAGGGGGTGTGCAGCAGGAAAAACCAGACCTGGACACCATTCCAGAACAAAGTGTCTGACTTGAATGTACCCAAAGAAATTGGAGTTAGGAATTCTGTATGTGGAGCTAAGCAGTGCAAATGAAGCGAAATGGACCTCAATGAACAGATCCAAAAATATCTAATACCCTTCTCTTTTCAGACAGAGTATGCTGCATCTTGTTGGCTGGGATGAACCACGATTTTGGCAAATGGGAGCTTGCACTGACACATTATGAGCATGACACACTGTTTTTATCTGGAGGAGGACGATGTTGATGATGTTGAGGCAATTTGGATATTAGGCAGAGCTTGAAAACAAAAGGGCATGGCGTGACAATTTTTCCATAATGTTAGATTCCAGCTGCACCCACGAGGAATTCCCTTCCACATCAGGATGCTCACACTTCCAGTAAGTGAGAGCCTGATGTGGAAGGGAAATCCGGCAGACCAAGGCCGTCATCTTGAGAGGGTCAGTACTGCACCGCTCGTGCCAACCTGAGGAGAAGCATCAAGGCAGCCAAGGCAGACCACAAGAGCAGGACTGAGGAGCAGCTTGACAATCCCCGGCACCTATGGCAGGCCATCCAGGCCAAAAAGTGGTGACCAGGCTTTAAAAGTGCTGACTATTGGTCCATAGCAAGATTTTGACAATTTCAAATAAATGTGTTTAATTCCTGAAATGATCATTAAAAACTTTTGGTGTGCTGTTACCATGTGCAAGTTACCATGACTTCCTTGTATTTCAAATGATTGTTTTTAGCTAGCAAACAATGTTAATGCAGCCTGGCTAGCTTAAAAAAAATCACGAATGAGAAATGCTTTAGGAGGATCTTTTTTGACACAGCATCTTGTTGGCTGCCTAGCCTGAACAAACTACCGTTTACTCCCCGACACTATGAGTGCAAGGACCTCCCAGTTTTACTGGACTATGATGGGTGGTCTAACAGCATTAAATGGAAGGTGGATGTTGAGGGGATCGACTTCCATCACCTTTGTTCATTTTGTTGACAAAATATTTTCATTATCGTCTTTGTCAACATTTATTCCCCAACAAAACCAAAATAATTAGTCAAAAGCTCCTGCTCAGACTCGAAATCTTTACTGAAATGTGTTGACATTTTTCGTCAGTGAATAAAAACAAAACCAAAATAGCCATTACAAATGCTGGTAGATAAAAGGCTGGAGCAAATGCAAAGTGATCCAATCAGAACACAAAGTCCTGCAGCGAAATAAAGAAAGCTTTCTTAACTGGCCCGGGAAGACACTCATTTCAATGAATTGTGTTTCTGCGATTGACATGAAAAAAGGTCAAGAGCAAACATATGGACAAATTTCCCAGTGAACGAGACCCTCAACAAGACTTTGTGCACCGCTGTGTGGACCGACCATCACAGGCAAAAACACAACAAACTCCAAGCGACATTTGCAGACAAGCCACTCTGAAATCCACACAAAGGTAAGTATGAAAACACTAATATTACTAGCATCCTGGTGTGTTCTTGCAAAGTTAAAGTGACTTTAGTGACAGAAACTACCCATGATAATGAGAAGATAATCTAAAACCTTTCAGCAAATGAAGTAGGCATTGTGAAAAAAAGGGAAAATGTCTATTTTTTTCTTTTTCCTGCCATTCTCTAAACAGCTACAGAATCCCCTGGATGATGACAGCGGGTAGGGCTGTAACGAGTATCCGAGCACTCCAATACTCAGGATCTGCTTCCGAAAATTCCAGTACAAAAATTCGCAATGTCCAAGATCCCAGATTTTGGACAATAATTCGGGAACAATGTAGTTTTGCTCTGAAATGCAGAACAATGTTGGATTTTCAGTTTACAAACTAAAATTAAGCCAAATGTGCAGCACTGTCACTGGAAGCAAACAGATCTTCAAAATAAAGTGTCAGTGAAGCTTCCATTTTCCAACCAAAACTATTGAGTATTTTTGGTAGTTTACAAAATGAGACTGAAGCTCGGCTTACTGAGATAAGTTCTGAAAAAAACAAATTTCTTTTAACACCAGAGCTTTAGCTCCAGTGTTTACATTCCTTTGATTCCGGTAACTTTTCAAACGAAATTAACACAATGCCATTGGATTCTGAAGCGGAGAAAAGCAGCTGCGCTCTGATATGAGAACTGCACAGTATTGAAGTGATTACGTAATCAACCTGAATCAGCTGATCCCACCTGCAGAAAAGCAGACTTTCATTCTGGCTCTGCAACAATTTGCAATGTTTTAGAATTTAAAGTGTTGCAGAAGTTTGAGGATGGAAAAAACTGTGGAGAACATTTTCAGGATATGTTGTTCAATGATCCAACACAACGGTGATGTTTACAATGATGTCACTGCTGAATTTAACCAGAAACTTGACAGGAGAAAAACTAGTTTAAAGGGACAAATGCCATTTCTTTCTCTTTAAATCTTTGTGTTTTCATCAGTTTGGATGATTTTATTCTCCTGTTTTACATAAAGGTCTAAATGGTGCTTTAAGTGGGCTGGTACTCTCCTTACTCAGTACTGGCACTTCTAAGTATAGCTCTTTAGAGTACCGCCATTTCTCCATGTCAGAAGTACGGCTGCTATTTCCGGTACTTAGTACTGACACTAGAGATGTGATGGGTTTTTTTTAGTGTTTGAGTTTTACACGTTCACAGAAATGAGATGACCTTACAAGAATAAAATCAACTTGTTTTTAAACACTCCTGACATGACACTAAATTTTGAAGCCTTGTGTGTTTTATCAATTCTCCAAAAGACTTGATTCCCTGAGGAGAGATTCATGACTAATTGTTCTCAAATGGAATTAATCTGCACTTATCCTTTATTTTTTTACACCTGATTTAAATAAATGGCTTTTCTGACAAAAATAATCTATACATATATGTGTTTTCCTTTTATCCTTGATTTAAGTAAATGACTTTTCTGATGGAAATAATTTGCATATCTTTAATTTTTATATTCTGCATATGCTACAATCAAGTTTCAAACAGTGTCTAAATACATAACATTGTGACTTATTGTTACTTAAGGATGTTTAATCACCTGATTCACTGTCAATATGCTATAAATCTCTGATCATAAGTTACAAATCGGTTGATAACTACTGTAAAGTTAACGGTGTAGTCAATTCGGAAAGGGATATATAAGTTTGTTTCTTCCCATTCCCTTTCAAGCAGCATATCTATTGATGCCTAGTTGTCTTATGTTTGACACTGTTAACAAGGTCCATTTGTGTAGTTGATTTGTAACAGTGTGTGCAAATTAGTTGATTGTTCCTGAGCACCTTGAAGGCACCGCCACCCCATAATAGTCTCTCTGAAATCCCATAATAATCATTTCTCATGGGAGGGGGGTATGAACCCCATCTTTCAACCAATCAGACTCCACCCTTCACCGGAGCAGCACCTGGGCATTCCAGTCTGGAGGCAGCCTTCGTTGAGAACACAGGCTTTGCCGTTCATCCTCGAGTTCTCCTTTCTCCATATCATGGAAATCATAGTCATGCGTCCATGAGAATACAGCATGACTAACACTAATACCACGAAGCTTTGAATGCCATGACCCCAAGAACACCTTCAATAAATGAGTGGCATGAGTGAGAATTTGTGACGTCATCATTGTTCTGGCCGGACAACCTGAGGAGATTGAGGATTTTGTGAATCAGCACTTTAGCTACAGTCCTTTGAGGTCTCAAGTTTGGAACTGATTGCCAACACCTCCTTTACAGACACATTTTTTCTTATTGATGTAAATCTACGATGATTGATTGTGTAACATATGTCTTATTCTTACTCTTGCCTGCTTGAAATAAACCATTTCAAATCAAATCAAATCAAAATGCACATGTCATCTGACTGAGTAAAATGATAATCAAATCTATTGTCAGAACTGTTTATTATTAAAATAAGTTTAAACCTCATATTCTGATCCTCTGCTGCACAGCAGCACCTATAGTTTCTGTTCAGAAGCAAAGTTCTTCAATGAGAGAATTGCAGAACAATAAGTGCAAGTAAATTTACTGCTTTAGGAGGATCTTTTTTGACACTGAATTTTATTTTGAAAGGAACTTGAATCTGCTGCTGTCAGATTAAAATAAATCATAATTGTTATATAGCCTATAGAAAATATAACACTGTTATCGTTTAGTTATTGTAAATATTTAAAAGTTACAGGGTCTAACGGCTGCTAAAGAAGTGTGTTTTTATAAAAAGTTTAGTGAGATTTTACGGCTCTTGTTTGATTTTGTCATTAAGAAACCGGACCAAATGGTTCTTTTAGAGGTTTCAGAGCCCTGGTTAAGCTGTTCCATTTATAACGTCATTCAAAGTACACATACACCCTCTTTATGCTGGCAGAGGATGATTTACAACAAATTCATATCAGACTTTAAAGTCCTCGTTGGGATGGCTAACTAATTAAAACGTTATATTTTAATGACCGGTTTAGAACAACAGGAACAATAATTTTAATGTTACTTTGACACAGTGGAGAAATACTGCAAGACGGTTACTGGCAAGAACCATGCCGTGTGTGCTTTAACTCAGAGGATGTTAGCAACTGCAGTACTGAGGAGATGTTGGCTATCAATGTAGGATGATAAGTGTTTATGATAAATAGATTGTCGGGAAAACAGTGAGAAACAATGTGTATCACGTTAAAAGTTGTTTTAACCAGCTTGCATTCACACGACCTGTCAGGGTTGACGTGCGGACACAGATGCAGACGGAACTCGGAATGGGAAAAAGTCAATTGGTTTAATGGCTCGAAAGAGGAATAACAAACCAGAGCAACAAAACCACCCGACAACCCGTGCAAGGGAGACGAGGGTATACAACGGGAAGAGAGGATTGACCAAATGACAAACAGGTGTGTTAGGGGGGAGGGAACACCTGAGGGAGAAACGACAAGCGACCTGTGAAAACGGAGAGCACAGGAAGTAACAACAAAATAAAACCGGAAATGACTGCAACTGAAAATAACAAATCGACCTGGTTCCAAAACCCTACAGTACCCCCCCCTCAAGGTGCGCCGCCTGGCGCAGAAGGAGGCTGGTCCCGGCGCCGCCGATTAAAGTCTGATGAGATCAGGATCCAGGATGCGTGAAGCGGGTTCCCAGGAACGCTCCTCAGGTCCGTACCCCTGCCAGTCCACCAGGTACTGAAGACCACGACCCCGTCGCCGAACGTCCAACAGGCGACGGACGGTGTAGGCCGGTTGGCCATCAATGATGCGAGGAGGAGGTGGCGGAGAGGACGGCTGTTGTAGAGCACTCGTGATGTGAGGCTTTATCTGTGAGACATGGAAGACCGGGTGGATGCGCAAGGTCCTGGGCAGACGTAGCCTGACTGCCACAGGATTGATGACCTTGGCGATCTCAAAAGGTCCGATGAACCTGGGAGACAGCTTCTTGGACTCCGTCCGAAGCTTGATGTTAGAGGTGGAAAGCATGACGAACTGGCCCGGTCGATACACTGGAGCTGGAGTACGTCGGCGATCCGCCAGTCTCTTGTTGGTCTCCCTGGAACGCAACAAGGCTGCTCGAGCCTCCCGCCATATGCGCCGACAGCGGCGATAGAGATGTTGCACCGATGGAACCGCCACCTCCGTCTCCTGCTCGGGGAACAGCGGGGGTTGGTACCCCAGGGAACACTCGAAAGGGGACATACCAGAGGCAGATGAGGTGAGGGAGTTGTGTGCATATTCCACCCACGGCAACAGCGTACTCCAGGAGGTCTGGTGTCGTGAGCAGATGCACCGGAGCGCAGCCTCCAGGTCCTGGTTGGTCCGCTCCGCCTGCCCGTTAGACTGTGGGTGGAAACCAGAGGAGAGACTGGCAGTGGCCCCAAAAGCCCCACAGAAAGCTTTCCAGACTTGTGAGATGAACTGAGGACCTCGATCAGACACCATGTCTGCGGGAATGCCATGTAATTTGAAGATATGTTCTATTACCAGTCTCGCCGTCTCAGCAGCTGAAGGAAGTTTGGACAAGGCCACAAAGTGAGCGGCCTTGGAGAACCGATCCACTATAGTCAGGATTACGGTCTTTCCAGCGGAGGATGGCAGGCCGGTCACAAAGTCCAAAGCAATGTGTGACCAAGGCCGACCCGGGATGGAGAGTGGATGCAATAGTCCAGCAGGTGGTTGTGTACTCGCCTTGTTCTGAGCACACACCAGACAACCAGAAACAAAGTCCCGGACGTCCTTGGTCACGCTGGGCCACCAGAACCGGCGACGCAAAAATGATTCTGTCCTGCGGATTCCGGGGTGACAGGTGAGTCGGGTGGCATGAGCCCACTGGAGCACTTGAGACCTGAGAGAGCTGGGTACAAACAGTTTATTGGGAGGACCACCTCCCGGATCTGGTTCCTGAGTCTGGGCGGCCCTAATGTCTCTCTCCAGTTGCCAGGAAAGGGCACCTAGCACACATGAGGGGGGAAGAATACAGGCCGGTTGGCTGTCCTGAGAAACCGGTTCCTGCTGACGGGAGAGGGCGTCCGGTTTAACATTTTTAGAACCAGGTCGATAAGTGACAACAAAACTAAACCGGTTGAAAAACAAAGACCATCGAGCCTGTCTGGCATTAAGCCGTTTAGCAGTTCGTAGGTAGGACAGATTCTTATGATCTGTCCAGACCAAAAACGGCATAGTGGACCCCTCTAACCAGTGTCTCCACTCCTCGAGCGCCAGTTTTATTGCCAGCAGTTCCTTATCCCCCACATCATAATTGCGTTCGGCCGGAGAAAGCCGACGGGAGAAGTAAGCACAAGGACGCATCTTGCTATCAGAAACCCCCCGTTGGGACAGGACCGCACCCACTCCCGTGTCTGAGGCATCTACCTCCACAACAAATTGTCTGGACGGATCAGGTTGGGCCAAAACAGGAGCAGAGGTGAACAGACGTTTAAGCTTATCAAAAGCTGCCTCTGCCTCCTCAGTCCAGACAAAAGGGGAGGAGGGTGAGGTGAGCGCTGTGAGTGGCGCAGCCACCGAACTGTAACCCTGGATGAAGCGACGGAGGAAGTTGGCGAACCCCAGAAAACGTTGTAACTGTTTCCTGTTAGAGGGGGTAGGCCACTCCACCACCGCTTTCACCTTACCGGGGTCGGGTTTCACCTCACCCTCGGAAATGACGAAACCCAGGAAGGAAACAGACGGAGAGTGAAACTCACACTTCTCCGCCTTTACAAACAGTTTGTTCTCAAGTAACCGCTGGAGAACCAGCCGAACATGCCGCCTATGTTCGCTGGCAGTCCTGGAAAAAATCAAAATGTCATCAAGATATACGAACACAAAACGATGAATGAAATCTCTGAGTACATCATTAATCATGGCCTGGAAAACTGCAGGGGCATTACAAAGACCAAAAGGCATGACCAGATACTCGAAGTGTCCCAGAGGAGTAGTGAAGGCGGTCTTCCATTCGTCTCCAGCTCTCATCCGCACGAGGTGGTAAGCATTGCGGAGATCCAACTTGGAATAAATCCGGGCCTCCTGCAATGCCTCAAAAGCGGAGTTCATCAGTGGTAGAGGGTAACTGTTCCTGACCGTGATCTCGTTTAACCCTCGATAGTCTATACACGGTCGGAGCGACCCGTCCTTCTTACCCACAAAAAAGAACCCGGATCCCACTGGTGATGACGAAGGTCTGATAATCCCAGAATTCAGAGATTCAGCGATGTATTTCTCCATGACCTCTCTCTCGGGCTTTGACAGGCTATACAACCTGCTCTTAGGTAAAGTAGCGCCAGGTTGTAAGTCGATAGCACAGTCATAAGGTCGGTGGGGGGTAGAGAGAGAGCTCGTGACTTGGAGAATACTTCAGCTAAATCATGATATTCCGGTGAGATCCCGGATAGGTCAGGTGAGGGTGGCTGCCCAACCGGGACAGCGGGGTCTTCCCCAGGAGGCCGAGCTGAGCGTAAACAAGAAGTATGACATTTCTCACTCCAGCCGGAGATACGACTGGAGGACCAATCAATGACGGGGTTGTGTGCCAGAAGCCAAGGGTACCCCAGAACCAGTGGGTTCTGAGCAGAGGAAAAAATGAAGAAACGGGTAGATTCATGATGGTTGCCTGAGATAATCAAATGAACAGGTTCGGTTATGTGAGAGATGGTGGCTACCTCTTGACCGTTTAGGGAGACTACTTGTAACGGCCGAGGTAATGGCTCATAATCAAGTCCGACCTGTTTAGCTAGCTCGGCATCCATGAGGTTCTGCTCTGCTCCTGAATCAATTAAAGCCTCAACAGATATCCCCTTACCCTGAAACATAACCTGTATCTTTAACAAACAGGCAGTAGGACCTTTACTAGTGAGCGCCAAATCACCGCTCGTCAGCACGCCCACTCTTACTGACGAGCAGAGGAGTTTGGGCACTCCCTGCAGAAATGACCCCGCTTACCACAGTAAAGGCACTCACCTGAGACCATCCGTCGCCGTCGCTCGTAGGCTGTTAATTTACCCCGGCCAAGATGCATAGGCTCCTCAGAAATAGGTGGCGGGGGTTCTGTGGGAAAAACAGCACAGTCAGGTGAGTCTAAGCTCCTGCGTCCAACGGAACTGTGTTGGAAGCGGGGTGTAGATCTGCCATGTTCCAGCTTGTGATCCTGTAGTCGGTTATCGATCCGGATGACCATAGCAATAAGGGGTTCCAAGGAGGAAGGCAGCTCTAGAGCGATTAGTCTGTCCTTTAACTCCTCGGAAAGTCCCTCCACGAAAGCGTGCATGAGCGCAGTGGTGTCCCAACCACTAGTGGAGGCCAGGGTGCGGAACTCGATGGCATAGTCAGCTGCCCTTCTGCCCCGTTGCCGAAGTTGCATAAGGGCTCGAGCTGCCTCTCGGCCCGGTTTGGTGTGCTGGAACACCTGCTGAAACGCCTCCAGAAAAGCCGCGAGAGATGCGCAGGTCGGTGCTCCACGCTGCCATTCAGCCGTTGCCCATGCGCCTGCTCTCCCGGTGAGGTGGGAGATGATGAAAGCCACCTTGGCTTGGTCCGAAGGATAGTGAGGCGCTTGCAACTGGAAGTGGAGCTCACACTGGGTAATAAAAACCCGACAGTCCCCAGAATCTCCCGAAAACCGTTCTGGACGGGCTAGTTGCGCAGTTGGAGCGACCGGAACACTCTCCCAGGTCCCCTGGATCGGTGTGGGAGGCGATGGGCGTGCCGCGGGAAAAGCCGGCGGATGTTGAAAACGCTCCGTCAGTTGCTCAAAACGTTCACCCAGTGCGGCGAATTGCCGTTCGTGACGGCTCGACATCTCCAGTAATCCTTGCCGTAAGCAAGACATCTGCTCCTCCTGTTGGCGAAGCAATGCCCGTAACGTCTCCGCGTCTGCTGCGTCCATTTTACTGGTCGGGTGGTAATGTCAGGGTTGACGTGCGGACACAAATGCAGACGGAACTCGGAATGGGAAAAAGTCAATTGGTTTAATGGCTCGAAAGAGGAATAACAAACCAGAGCAACAAAACCACCCGACAACCCGTGCAAGGGAGACGAGGGTATGTAACGGGAAGAGAGGATTGACCAAATGACAAACAGGTGTGTTAGGGGGGAGGGAACACCTGAGGGAGAAACGACAAGCGACCTGTGAAAACGGAGAGCACAGGAAGTAACAACAAAATAAAACCGGAAATGACTGCAACTGAAAATAACAAATCGACCTGGTTCCAAAACCCTACACGACCACATTTCAATGAGTTGCTGTGTCTTGTTGAACTACAAGCTACAAGCTACAAGCTAGCTTTTAGGATGAGGTCACAGCAGTACGTGCAGTGTAATGATGTGATGTAACGTTGTAATTGTAATCTCATTTAAAATAATTTCATGTACTCAGTCGATGTGTGACTACATTTATTTATAGACTTGACCTGAACTCCCTCTTTCTTATTTCATATTTTGACACAGAAAAAAATGATGTGTTTTTTTGTTGATCACATTTTACATTCAAGATTCTCTGCATTTTATGTTTTGACTTCCATAAAAGAGAGTACCGCCACTTCTTTTTGTCCACTTAAAGCACTGGACATTGTTCATCATGTCTGACACGGGGCTCAAACTCACAACTGTGTCTTTTAGGTATCTTCCTTTCCCTCCCCACCACAAACATCCATCCCAGAGTTTGTTAAACATTTCATTCTGACTTTATTGCGCAGATTTAATCCTCATATTCATGCAGCAGCTGGTGCATTCACGGACTGCATGGAATTTCCGCGCTTTCATTAGGAGTTCGCTTTTGCTGCATTCAGGTGCACTGGGAATTTCTACTATTTGCTCACAAACGTCTCAGTCAACACAAACACACACACTTGTGGCTACATGTCATTACTTTTTTAAATGGTCTCATCTAGTGCTTCTCTCTTCATAGTCACAATTTTGTTGAAATGACATAAATGTTTAAAAAAGAATCTGCTGACCTCTGACCTCTGTCTTTGCCGAGTTGGCATCAGAAATGATCCAAACTATTTACATTTCTGCAATCAGTCATCTTCTCCTCTTTGATCCTCACCAATCTTAGGGCTGGGCGATATGGCCAGAAAATCTAACCTCCAATTTTCTCTCTGCTTTGACTTTCTTTAACAAAAATTACAAATGATATTTAGAATAATTTTTGTGAAGATGCAGTGATCTCTCGAAGGGGGGTAAGTGAGGGTGGGATGCTCTATAATGTTACAGATTATGAATGAAATTCCATACAAAGTGGATTCGTGTATGTTAATATATTTCTAAAATACAGTTTTTTTATGAGTTTTATTTATGTATTTGTTTATTCTATGAGTGTATCTTCTTTTATTTATCCAGCATGCCTTAAATCTGCCTCATGAAAATATATTCTGACTTTAAATTGGTCCGTGATTACATATAGGAGACACACAGAACAGAGCGTTAAGCATCATCATAGCATGAGTGTAACAACAGCGCTGTCACCAAAGCAACACTTTCATTAAACTTTCTGTTGCTGCTGGAAGGTCCACAGTGAAATTCAGGCTCTGTGACGTATTTGCTAAAGTAAGTTAAAGGGGGAAAATTTGTATTCAGGAGTAAGATAAATCGTGACCCCGTGAGTCTGTGCTGACCCCATCATAACATCAAAACTGTTCCTTTTTTTTCTATCTACAGTAGGTAGGAATATCTGATAAGGTCAGACATTTGGATAGCATTATCCATCATTTTGTACTACGGGTAGGAAAATCTCCTGAGGTAGGACAGATCGTTAAAACACCGGCTTGTTCCTTATCACACACAGGAGAGACCACATCAACACCGTAGAACTAGCAGACAAAAAAGGAATGTTTTAACATTGACACATGAATTGCACAAATCATTTACACAAATAAGTACTTCTCACGACCTTTAGCTGAACTCAAGTAATCATTGAAATATTCTCCAAGATCAATTATTATTGCTCTAACAGCTCCATAGATGTGATCTAAATAGTAGGAAAATACATATAAAAACATATGAAATGTTAAGGAAAATGATTAAAACGTTTCAAGGACACTAGCGCCCTCTGCTGACAATAAAATGAACTGTACTCACATATGATCAACAGGTACAATGAGGAAGGAGAATACTAAAGAGGATTGTCAAAACAATGTTAATGGCTACAGCTTAAATGTATTTTTGTATTATTGATATGCATTTATTATTGAATGTATTATCTTGCTGTGCTATGCTTACTGAAAATAAGGAAAATGAATATTCTACATCTTAAAAAGATATAACAGTGTTTAAACAGACTTTAAATAAAGTAAACTGTTTGTTTTTTTTCTTCCACAGAATCCTAGAACCAAAGCCTATGGTAACTACTTTGTTTTTACCCATCATTTACACTTAAATTATTGTGTGTCTGTGTCAGCTCTAAATAAAGATGCTCAAGAATGGGTTACTAAAGCATTTGAATCTCAGAAATGTGGACACGTTACTTCTGCAAAGTTAAAGTTTAACAAGTTAAAGTTTGACGACCTGAATGATCTTTTTGCCTTTGAATTTTTAAATCTTTTATGTAATATGGAGTTTACCCAGCATGTGGCACAGCCTAGCCTGAACTTAGTCGTTACCTACGGCCTGACTGCTAGTGTGTCTTCTGTTGTTGACTTGGCAGTGTCAGACCATTATTGTGTTCTTTAAGGTGACTGGATTTATCCATCAGGAGGCCTCAATGAGAACTGTGACAAAACGCCTCTTGGGAATCTCATCAGGAGACTAGGTCATCAGGTCTGCTAAATATTCACATTGACCATGCTTTCTTAGCTGTCAAAAAACAGGAAACCCTTTTTGAAAACAGGTAATTAATTTTAAAATAGGTCACTTACTTTTCCTCTTTGCTTCTTTTCAAGAAAAGGAAAAGAAATACAAATTTGGACTGCACGGTGGCGCAGTGGTTGACCTCTCACCACAGAGTCCTGGTTCAAATCCTGCTTTGCATGTCACTCCAGAACCACATGTGACTCTTTCACCCCTCCATTGTGGCTCTCTAGTTAAAGATATATTTTAGTTTTAATAACTAAATGAAATGAAAAAGTAGTATAGTTAAAAAAAAAATAAACTCAAACTTCATTCATAAACAGTAGGATAGTGTTACTCCACAAGACTCCTGACTACAATACCCATGATGCTACAATCCAAGAGTTTGAAGTTTGCGGCCTCGTAGTTTATCAAAAATCACACTGAGAAATTTTGACAGATTTAATGCCATTTACTGAAGAAAATAACTGAGGTCACTGAGCACAACTGAAAGGACAATTCACCAACAGCGAGAAAGAAGCGCACCTCCCCCACGACTCAGTGAAAATAAAGTGTCTATGTCTTCGAGGACGAAGAATGGTAAGTCCACAAGACGAGCAAGAACTTTAGGAAATGAAACTGTTTTAAATGCAGAGAAAAGAGCCATTGCAGTTCATGTTTGACTGAGACACTCGGGAAATATGCTATCCAACCCAAATTTTATTGTGGATTGAATTTTATTTTATAAGAGACGTGACAAGCAGAGACGTTCTGGCTCGGTTCAAGTCAGTACGTTGTGAGCAACAAAAAAGAAAATATGGACAAATGAGCGTTTCTAAAGTCAATTCAGACTTTGACTGGGCGGGATTTTTGTTTCATTCTCATCCGCCGTTTTAAGCTAGCTGCAGCTAACAGGTATGACGGAGAAAGTGCCAGTAAGGACGAACTATGATTGTAAATGTCATACACAACAAAAAAGTGTCAGAGTGGGGGAAGGTGGACCCCAAAAAATGACTCAGAAGAGCTTTAAAACATTTTATTTTGAAAGTCAAAGTCCTCCAAAGAGTAGGGGGAGTCCGAGAGTTCTCTGGGAAAAGAGTCTGAAAACGCCGAAAAAGTTCCGGCAGTATAGCGGAGGGAAACTCAACGCTAGAAAGTGCAATAGTCCACAAGGTAAAACAGAACCGTCTCACCAGCGGGGCGGAAGAATCCAGGGGGGCAGGCAGACTCGGAGTCGATAAGAATGGGGAAGTCAGAGACACCGGCGTCGGTCAGGTCCAAGGCGGAAGCACCGAAGGCAGGCTCGAGGGTCCAGTGCGGGAACGAAGGTCGAGCGAGGCGGCAATCAGGCGATACGGGTAACTGGAAGAACAATCGAAAATAATATTTAGCCCTGATAGGAGTCGATGGGAGGAACGTGTTGCTGTCTTCAGTCCAGAAGAAGTTAAGCATTCAGAGGATGGGGCAAATGGGCAGAGTGCAACTTTTTTTCCCCAGCGTATTTAAAAATAAAAATATTTGTATTAGAAATTACATAAAGAGAAGAATTTCTTTTCAAAGTGGATCTATGTCATATTCAACATAGTTCCATGATGCCTAATTCACACACACGTTACAACCCCCCCCCCCTTGTTTTTTTTTTTCTTCTTTCTTGGTTCTTCCAACGTTAGTGTACACGTTGATCAGGCTGGTTTCCAGATTGGCAATGCATTCTGGGAACTCTACTGTCTGGAACATGGGATCCAACCTGATGGGCAGAAGCCCAACAACAAGACCATTGGAGGAGGAGATGACTTTTTTAAAGACACATTCTTCAGTGAGATAGGAGCTGGAAATCACTTTCCCAAGGCTGTGTCTGTTGACCTGGTACCCACAGTTATCGGCTAGCGTCACTGTCTGACGAACATACAGATTATCAGGTTTTGTGTGAACCGGTGATTCAATCTCTTTTGGTTTTCTCAGATGATGTGCGCACTGGGACCTACCGGCAGCCGTTGGAGGAGGAGATGATTCCTCCAACACCTTCTTCAGTTAGAACGGCGCTGAATGACGCTTCCATCAGCAGAGGTGAAAC
>BNCR01000018.1:17118367-17194827 GCA_014656515.1 Oryzias celebensis | reverse complement strand
CAGAGCCAGTGTTTCCACCAAAGCTGTAGAAGAGCAGGAAGCCCTGAAGACGCACAAGGAAGCATGTGGGATCTTAAACATGGACATAATGGATTTGAAGACAAACCTGATTCCGTAACCCACACTTCCCGCTGCTGTCTTACGGCCCTGTGGTATCTACAGAGAAAGCCTGCTATGAGCCAACGTTGTCCGTGGCAGACATCACTGACGCCTGCTTTAATCCAATAAATCAAATGGCGAAATGTGATCATCGCCACGGCAAGTACTTGGGCTGCCCTCTTTTACACAGAGGCGGTGTGTCACCCAGAAGTGTAAACACCGTCATGCCACCATTAGAGTCAAGTGCAACATCACGGTTGTGGACTGGTGTCCAACCAGGTTTAAGGTGGGCATAAACCACAGATCGCCAACTGTGGTCCCTGGTGGAGAACTGGCCAAAGTTCCTAGGACCCTCTCCACACTGAGCAACACCACCGCCATTGCTGAGGCCTGGGCCCACCTGAACCACAAGTTCAACCTCATGTTTGTCAAGAAGGCCTTCTCCCACTGGTATGTGGGGGAGGGCATGGAGGAGGGGCAGTTCTCCAAGGCCCAAGAGGACATGGCGGTTCTGGAGAGGGACTACCAGGAGGTGTGAAGTGACACTGTTTATTAAATTACCCAGCACACTGTTAGCATATTGCTGAAATGTTAGCTAAAAGCCAAATTAGCTTGAAAAACCTTGGCAGATACCAAATTAGCTCAAAGAGCTAGCATATTGCTGAAATGTTCAAATGTTGGTAGATGCCAATTTAGCTAAAAACATCTAGCATACAGCTAAAACATGAACCTAATGGTAAATTGGCTTCCAAACCTCAGTAGAAGCCAAAGTTCAATCAATAAGTGCCCAAAAATATGAACAAGAGAGGTGATGTGTAAAAAGCAACATATAAACAGAACAGACAAGAACTAACCTGTAAATAAGATTAAAATGTTGAAAAATGCAAGTATATTTCTAAAAGCTTTGTTTTAAAGAAAGATATGTTCAACTCTAGAAAAATCTATATGAAAAACTCAGTTTAAGAGAAATCTCTGTATACCTCTGTAAAAATCCTGAAACTGCTTCATTCTGAGTCTGTGTGCCTGTGAGGCGGGGGTGGGGGGTGGGGGGGGGGGGTGAGCAGGTGCATCTTGGGAGCATGACTTGGCAGAATCTGGATTTTAACGCTTGCTCCGAATAAATGACCGCCATACGTCAGCCGTACGCCTGATCAGAAAGATTCTTTCAGTTTTACAAAGTAAAAGAGTAAAGGAATCCATTGATATACATTTTATTTATGTCAAGTTTAAAATATTTATGTGAATTCAATCAGAAGTGTCACTAAAAAGTTGATCTTATGATGAGCTAAAAACCCCATGTTGTCCTATGGCAAAGCGGCTTTTTGAACGAACTCCAAACAAATGATGATATCTTCAGAAATGTTGAACTCTTGAACCCTTGTAAGAATCACAAGGATTTAGGCTACAATTTGTGAAAGTTTCATGTCTTTAGGTTCAAGCATGTTCTCATAATCGCAAGTTAAAAACAGAGTTGGTGTTTGAATCAGCTGGAAAATTTAATATTGGCAGGTATAGGAGGAATGGGTGTACTCAGTTTCAGTCTAGGGGCTGTGGGGGCAAAAGTTTTTGTCTTACAGCTTTGAGAGTTAGATTTTATACATCTAGAGGGATTTTCCTACATTTTGCTGAAAAAGACCGTTACAGCAATTAGTTCGGAAAAGTTTCTAAAAGTTTCAACTCTCTAAGTCAGGGGTCGGCAACCTGCGGCTCTTTAGCCTCCTTGTAGTGGCTCCCGATGGCCGTGACAAAAAACCATGGAATGTTTTTTTTTTTTTTTCTTTTTCTTTTATTATCGTCATTATGGGTTCATTTTGTTGCACAATTCCCCTGGGGTTATAGTTGATACCATCTAAATAAAGTTTTTTTTATTTTTTTAATAATTTGTCACTTAAAATATATGTCACATCAACGTCAACAGCCGTCGCCTTTACTTGCTGGCGGGACCACGGCGGGAACCCCTACCACTGTAAGCATGAAAAGAGCCCAAAAAAGAAAAGTGTCGGAAGAAAATAGAGAGTTTAATGCAGCGCGGACATCTGCTTTTGCATTCATCGCCAATGACGCTGGCTTACCTGTGTGCTTGATATGTAGCGAGAAACTATCAAACAACAAAAAAGTAACGTTGAAAGACATTTTCAAAGCAAGCATTTTGCACTCGCTGAAAAATACCCAACCGAAGATGAGCGCCAGAAAGGAATTTCGGAATTGCAACGACAAGCTGAAGAGAGAAAACTATCTTTCAAACAATGGATCAGCTCTCCTCAGTCAACAACAGCTGCTAGTTTTTTGGCAGCTCAAGAGATTGTAATCAGGGGTAAGCCGTTCACAGACGGAGAATTCATAAAAGAAACGTTTATTCAAATATCAGAGCATCTATTCTCCGATTTTAAAAACAAAAAGGAAATTGTTCAGAAAATTAAAGACATGCCTCTCTCTGCAAAGACCGTTAAAGGACAAGACCATTAAAATGGCTGCAAATATCAGTAGTAAGCAAATAGATGACATTAATTCAGCTCAAGCATTTTCAATTGCCTGTGATGAGTCAAGTGATGTAAACAACGTTGAGCAGATAGCTCTGTTATGCAGGTACTGCATAATAATAATAATGCTGATGGGCCGCGGAAAGAACTGATTGAACTCATAATGCTTAAGGGCCAAACTCGGGGGCAGGACATTTGTGATGCTGTTGTGAGTTGTCTAAAATATGAAGGGATAAACACTACTCACTTAGTGTTGTTTTAAAGAAAGATATGTTCTACTATCGAAAAATCTATATGAAAAACTCAGTTTAAGAGAAAACTCTGTATACCTCTGTAAAAATCCTGAAACTGCTTCTTTCTTAGTCTGTGTCACCAAAAAGATGGTGAGGGATTGCAACCCTCACCATCTTTTTTTTTCTCTCTTGTAGGGTTCCTTATCAAAGATGTCCAAGACCTTTAGGGCCCTGCTGAAAACCCAACTCCATTTCATAGGATAACTAGTAAAGCTTCCTCTTTGGAAAAGTAGGCAGTGTTGAGAGCCTTTGTGGTTAATTAGATGTTATCTTGGAGGCTAAAATGAGGGGAATTGCCATCAGGTTACAGTTATTGTGTCATGACTGCTTACCAGGACCACTACATTATGCATCATGCGCTCTTGGTGTACATGATGGCATGGTGCTGCATAACCAATCAGCGACGGTGGAGGGATCTCGCTGGCCAAGGAGGGAAATTCACCATGAAAGAGATACTTCTTGTTATCAAGATCACATGGCTCCTTTTAAATTTGGTAAATCATTCAAATTTAACAAGATTGTTTGATTATAAGTCTGTCTTTTAAAAGGTTTTTCTTCTCTGTAGAAAAATAACAAATTTCCTATAAATATTTGGAAATGTTTTACCTCATCAAAATTGCTTACTTTACAAGTGTGCTTTTTACCTGTCATCCTTACCGGCTGTGACTGCTCTACCGGTCAAACACGGTCAAAGTTTCTGCCGGAAAACAAGTCATTCTGTGTTGATATGTTCTATATCCTCTGTATCATTAGAAACAATTTGCTACACATAATATTCACTTTTTCTCCTCTGGACTTATTATGCAAACACTGCTCATATTTGCAGAGGGTTGTGTGCCACTGTCCTGCATTTAAGGGGTTGTTGACAATGCGTCCTTTCCTCTCAATCATGCATGCTAAACCACGTTCCTAGATCCATCCATCTTCTTCCGCTCCCGTTCCCGGGGTTTCCCAGGCCAGCCAAGAGACGTAGTCGCTCCAGCGTGTCCTTGTGTTCCCCGGGTCCTCCGGATGTGTAAGGAATTGTTGCCAGAATATTTTTTTATGATCACTCTGGATCTATCTTAAACTCAATGGCTTCAGAGACAAATCGCATTTGTTCTCTTCTCATTGGGGAGAAGAAAACCAAAAGGAAGTCAGAACAACAATGAGGGAGGAGCTTAAAGCAGGTGAAGACTTTCCTCTCTTGGACAGCCATGACTTTAAAAGCTGGCAAATATACTTTTAAAATTATAAAGTGTTTTCTTTGCTGGGCTTATATATGGTTCTACAGATGTCTTTACCATTTAGGCCATTGGCTGGAACAAGCAGAAGGTTGAAAAGCTTGACCAGCAACGCTAGGGGAGTGGATTGGGAGGCTGGAATACTTGAAGCTCTTCCTCACAGAGGATCATCCAGCATAGTAAGTAAAACTTTTGTTTGTTTTTTTTTAGTGTGAGGAGCTTTCTGCATTTATTGTTCTCTTTGTGTCATTGTCTGGCAGCATTGAGGCATTGACTGAGCAAGGACGTGAGAGGCTGCTAATAAGAAGATTGACTGAAGTTCACGCTCAGCAGGTTGTCTCTAGCACCTCAAACCTGCATGTTTTTGGAGAGCAAGCATGGTGTTTGGGTGACTCCTCCACAGAGGAGGACAACTTAGACAGTAGTTCCTGAGATGAAGAACTTTGATCCCCGCATACATCCAAAATCACCCTCACAAAAAAGTCAGATGAAATAACTGACCAATAAATTCTCTTTTGCATGAAACTTGTGGATTTTTTGTGCAAATACATTTTAAGTTGCCCAATCAAACGTAATAACAATTAGATTTTGATGTGGTAAATAATTTCATTTTTTTTCTTAGTCACTAAATCACTTTTTTGATTAACTGTTTAAGACTATAATGTTTGCATAGAATACAAAACTCTGTATCACTGTAAAATATTGCTCTAACATCCCATGTTGAGTTAGCTTGTTTTTTGACCTTGTTCTAAATTGTTATTGAGTAAATAACGAGGAAAGATTTGAATTTCCATGTTGAAAGCTGCTGCACACTTTTAGGCTACAGCTGAAGTCTGGTGAGTTTGTTTTGGTTTTATTTTGTATCCAACTTCTCACCACTTCTGCCTGCGACAGACTGCAGCCAACAAATCCTGCCTTCATCACCAGCTTGTCCTGCTTTTTTCTCCACTGATGTGATGATATTGCTGCTCCATCATAGAAGATGGTTGAAGCCTAACAGTTCTTTCAGTTGGTCTCCTGCATTCCAAAGCACATGGAGATGATATGAGACTGGCTTCTAAATGTTGATAAATGATATTTGATGGGGTCTTCACTATTGGCAAGTTTGTTGGTTTACACTGTTGACAATAAATGAGGGGGGTATTTTTCAGTTGAACTGCTTGTCAACCCACAAGTCTAAGGGAAGAGAGGCTTAAATTTACAGAGTGAAAATGTGGCCCTGAATACAAATTATTATTGATAATTACATGATATTCATCAGGGGCTCAGACTTAAGGGCTCCAACTAGTGGTCTGGATTGGTCACATAATCCACTTCATAGTCTTGAAGTCTGCGAGGATGACGAGTCTGTCTTTTGGGCCTTACATCAGGATGCATCTCTTCTGCTCGATCCATCTTGAGTACTGTTGATCCGGCTCGAAGGACCAAAATGTTCGTGAGGAAAGGTGGATTGGAGGAGTGTGTCAATGATTCGTATCGGGGTAAACAGGAAACAAGATGGTGTGTCGGTCAGAACACAGGGAAGGGTAAACAAAAAGAGGGGACTTTAGTTGACTGGCATTCCGGCTTTATTCCGTTGCTGCATTTGATTCAAAGATGTTCTGTGAACAACAAACTTTTCAGCATTACTTAAATGACTTGAAAGTGAAATAAAGCACAAAAATAAAGAAACTGATTGAATGTGTCATCACTGGCATAAACTTCTGACACTGAAAATGACTCCTTAACAGATGTGGCACAATAGTGACACCTAGCGACCACAAAAAACATTGCACCAATGAACGATGAATACGCGCGAGTCCCGTTGTACTTTATGACACATTAACTCATAATTACACAGGAACATACGGGAACCGGAACAAAAAAGGTCAGGGAAGGTTCTTAGCACTTCACGTCTCTAGCATGCTGCCTCGAGCACATGGAAAGAAACTGCCTCAACAAAACCACCGAAGAAGAGCTGGACAAAAACCACAGAAGAAGAACTTTACAAACAACAGAAGAAGAACTAGATTCACAGGGGGCTGAGCCTTAATAACAACCATGAAGTAAAACTTTTCCAGCCAAGATGGGTCTTTCAGTTCTGGATAGCCAAGGCCTTTACTTCCCAGCACCTCCCCCCTGGACAGCCATCGGGCTCTGTTGTGCAGCAGGAGATATGAATACGTGTTTTCGACTTTCTTCTAACAACGAACAAAACTGTTGGTGGCTTAACCCATTCGCAATTATTTTGTTCACTATCTTGATAACAAGGTTCATTACTTCCACACATTCAGGGGGAAATGTTTGTGTGCAAAGTGCTTCTTGGTGGATAATGCAGTGAAACGTCATCAGATCTCGGCCCAGTGACTTTTGAAGTAAATTCACAAAGCCCTTCTGTGCTCCTCTCATACTTGGCGCCCCGTCAGTAGATACAGACACTAAGTGAGTGGTGTTTATCCCTTTATCTTTTAGACAACTCACAACAGCATCACAAATGTCCTGCCCCCGAGTTTGGCCCTTAAGCGGTACGAGTTCAATCAGTTCTTTCCGCGGCCCATCAGCATTGGTGTACCTGCATAACAGAGCTATCTGCTCAACGTTGTTTTACATCACTTGACTCATCACAGGCAATTGAAAATGCTTGAGCTGAATTAATGTCATCTATTTGCTTACTACTGATATTTCCTGCCAAATATCGGCTTACCCCTCTTTACGATCTCCTGAGCTGCCGAAAAACTAACAGCTGTTCTTGACTGTGGATGGAGGAAGTTTTCTCTCTTCAGCTTGTCGTTGCAATTCCTAAATTCCTCTCTGGCGCTCATCTTTGGTTGGGTATTTTTTAGCAAAGGCTAAATGCTTGCTTTGAAAATGTCTTTCAACGTTACTTTTTTTGTTGTTTGATAGTTTCTCGCTACATATCAAGCACACAGGTAAGCCAGCGTCATTGGCGATGAATGCAAAAGCAGATGTCCGCGCTGCATTAAACTCTCTATTTTCTTCCGACGCTTTTCTTTTTTGGGCTCTTTTCATGCTTACAGTGGTAGGGGTTCCCGCCGTGGTCCCGCCAGCAAGTAAAGGCGACAGCTGCTGACGTTGATGTGACATATATTTTAAGTGACAAATTATTAAAAAAATAAAAAAAACTTTATTTAGATGGTATCAACTATAACCCCAGGGGAATTGTGCAACAAAATGAACCCATAATGACGATAATAAAAGAAAAAAAAAGAAAAAAAACATTCCATGGTTTTTTGTCACGGCCATCGGGAGCCACTACAAGGAGGCTGAAGAATCGCATGCGACTCCAGAGCCGCAGGTTGCCGACCCCTGACTTTGAGTGAAAGGTTTCCGAACAAATTGCTGTAACTTCACCACCGTTTGTTGCAGTGACACGATTTGTTTCAGCAAAATGTAGGAAAATCCCTCTAGAACCCCCTCCTCCATGCCCTCCCCCACATACCAGTGGGAGAAGGCCTTCTTGACAAACATGAGGTTGAACTTGTGGTTCAGGTGGGCCCAGGCTTCTGCAATGGCAGTGGTGTTGCTCAGTGTGGAGAGGGTCCTAGGAACTTTGGCCAGTTCTCCAGCAGGGACCACAGTTGGCGATCTGTGGTTTATGCCCACCTTAAACCTGGTGGGACACCAGTCCACAACCGTGATGTTGCACTTGACTCTAATGGTGGCAATGACGGTGTTTACACTTCTGGGTGACACACCGCCTCTGTGTAAAAGAGGGCAGCCCAAGAACTTGCCGTGGCGATGATCACATTTCGCCATTTGATTTATTGGATCAAAGCAGGCGTCAGTGCTGTCTGCCACGGACAACATTGCCTCATAGCAGACTTTCTTTGTGGATACCACAGGGCCGTAAGACAGCAGCGGGAAGTGTGGGTACGGAATCAGGTTTGTCTTAAAATCCATTATGGCCATGTTTAAGATCCCACATGTTTCTTTGTGCGTCTTCAGGGCTTCCTGCTCTTCTACAGCTTTGGTGGAAACACTGGCTCTGGTTTCACCTCTGCTGATGGAAGCATCATTCAGCGCCGTTATAACTGAAAAAGGTGTTGAAGGAATCATCTCCTCCTCCAACGGCTGCCGGTAGGTCCCAGTGCGCACATCATCTGAGAAAACCAAAAGAGATTGAATCACCGGTTCACACAAAACCTGATAATCTGTGTGTTCGTCAGACAGTGACGCTAGCCGATAACTGTGGGTACCAGGTCAACAGACACAGCCTTGGGAAAGTGCTTTCCAGCTCCTATCTCACTGAAGAATGTGTCTTTAAAAAAGTCATCTCCTCCTCCAATGGTCTTGTTGTTGGGCTTCTGCCCATCAGGTTGGATCCCATGTTCCAGACAGTAGAGTTCCCAGTATGCATTGCCAATCTGGAAACCAGCCTGATCAACGTGTACACTAACGTTGGAAGAACTAAGAAAGATGAAAAAAAACAGGGGGGGGGGGGGGGGGGGGGGGTGTAACGTGTGTGTGAATTAGGCATCATGGAACTATGTTGAATATGACATAGATCCACTTTGAAAAGAAATTGTTCTCTTTATGTAATTTCTAATACAAATATTTTTATTTTTAAATACGCTGGGGAAAAAAAGTTGCACTCTGCCCATTTGCCCCATCCTCTGAGTGCTAAACTTCTTCTGGACTGAAGACAGCAACACGTTCCCCCCATCAACTCCTATCAGGGCTAAATCTTATTTTCGATCGATATTATACATCTGTGTTATGATTTATATATTTCTATGAGTTTCCCCCAAAATATTTATTATAACATGAATATGATGACGAGTCTTCATTACTAGCTCATAAATGTAGACATTTATTTGCTTTAGAGAGATTATTGATTTTTACAGAACGGTCTTTTTCTTGAAGCTTGCTCTTTGTAAACGCTCCCTTTGCCACCGTCTCGCTGCATTAAATAGCAGGCCTGCTATTTAAGACTCAGCTCCACCTCGCTGTGTACCAGATTGTGGTCATTTCTCATTTCTCTCAGTCAAACATGAACTGCAATGGCTCTTTTCTCTGCATTTAAAACAGTTCCATTTCCTAAAGTTCTTGCTCGTCTTGTGGACTTACTATTCTTCGTCCTCGAAGACACAGACGTGCAAAAGAAATCTATGAAGTTTGAATGTTGCTATGTAACTGAACGGTCAATGTAAGAGATAATGGCGTGGATGAAGACGTTGGAGCTTTATTTTCACTGAGTCGTGGGGGAGGTGCGCTTCTTTCTCGCTGTTGGTGAATTGTCCTTTCAGTTGTGTTCAGTGACCTCAGTTATTTCCTTCAGTAAATGGCATTAAATCCATCAAAATTTCTCAGTGTGATTCTTGATAAGCTACGAGGCCGCAAACTTCAAACTCTTGGATTGTAGCATCATGGGTATTGTAGTCAGGAGTCTTGTGGAGTAACACTATCCTACTGTTTATGAATGAAGTTTGAGTTTATTTTATTTTAACTATACTACTTATATATATCTTTAACTAGAGAGCCACAATGGAGGGGTGAAAGAGTCACATGTGGTTCTGGAGTGACATGCAAAGCAGGATTTGAACCAGGACTCTGTGGTGAGAGGTCAACCACTGCTCCACCGTGCAGTCCAAATTTGTATTTCTTTTCCTTTTCTTGAAAAGAAGCAAAGAGGAAAAGCAAGTGACCTATTTTGAAATTAAATACCTGTTTTCAAAAGGTGTTTCCTGTTTTTTGACAACTAAGAAAGCATGGTCAATGTGAATATTTAGCAGACCTGATGACCTAGTCTCCTGAGGACATTCCCAAGAGGCAACATGTTCAAATTAAATAGTATTGGATCTAAAATTGACCCTTGGGGAACCCCACAACTTTATTTATGAATTCTTGAAGAGCACGAATCCATACTTACATAAAAATGTTGCTCTGTGAGATAAGAATGGAACCATGAAGAACAGTTCCTGAGAGCCCAACCCGACTCCTTAGAGTGTTGACACTTTTGGAAATGTTTCCGAACAAATTGCTGTAACTTCACCACCGTTTGTTGCAGTGACACGATTTGTTTCAGCAAAATGTAGGAAAATCCCTCTAGATGTATAAAATCTAACTCTCAAAGCTGTAGGACAAATACTTTTGCCCCCACAGCCCCTAGACTGACACTGAGTACACCCATTCCTCCTATACCTGCCAATGTTACATTTTCCAGCTGATTCAAAAGCCAACTCTGTTTTTAACTTGCGATTATGAGAACATGCTTGAACCTAAAGACATGAAACTTTCACAAATTGTAGCCTAAATCCTTGTGATTCTTACAAGGGCTCAAGAGTTCAACATTTCTGATAAGTGAAAGACTTTTGAAGATATCATCATTTGTTTGGAGTTCGTTCAAAAAGCCGCTTTCCCATAGGACAACATGGGGTTTTTAGCTCATTATAAGATCAACTTTTTAGTGACACTTCTGATTGAATTTGCATAAATAATATAAACTTGACATAAATAAAATGTATATCAATGGATTCCTGTACTCTTGTACTTTGTAAAACTGAAAGAATTTTTCTGATCAGACGTACGGCTGACGTATGGCGGTCATTTATTCGGAGCAAGCGTTAAAATCCAAATTCTGCCAAGTCATGCTCCCAAGATGCACCTGCTCACCCCCTCCTCTCCCCTCCTCCCCCGCCTCACAGGCACACAGACTCAGAATGAAGCAGTTTCAGGATTTTTACAGAGGTATACAGAGATTTCTCTTAAACTGAGTTTTTCATATAGATTTTTCTAGAGTTGAACATATCTTTCTTTAAAACAAAGCTTTTAGAAATATACTTGCATTTTTCAACATTTTAATCTTATTTACAGGTTAGTTCTTGTCTGTTCTGTTTATATGTTGCTCTTTACACATCACCTCTCTTGTTCATATTTTTGGGCACTTATTGATTGAACTTTGGCTTCTACTGAGGTTTGAAAGCCAATTTAGCATTAAGTTAATGTTTTAGCTGTATGCTAGATGTTTTTAGCTAAATTGGCATCTACCAACATTTGAACATTTCAGCAATATGCTAGCTGTTTGAGCTAATTTGGTATCTGCCAAGGTTTTTCAAGCTAATTTGGCTTTTAGCTAACATTTCAGCAATATGCTAACAGTGTGCTGGGTAATTTAATAAGCTTCAGCAATTTTTTGTTAAGCATTTTCTAACATAAAAATAATTCAAAATGTAAGATTTAGGGGGTTTTGCCCTAAAGCTTCTCTGTGTTTTTAGCTTTTTTCCCCTGGAAAATATGACAAAAGTTTGTAAATCCAACAAACATTTAATTGGAAAAACTGAGGTTTCAGAAACAATTAAAAAATTAAAAACATTATAGTTCCATTTTTAAAAAAAGAAAACCCCACTCAGATCTCCTCCTTGTCTCTTCAGGTCCAACAGTGTCACTTCACACCTCCTGGTAGTCCCTCTCCAGAACCGCCATGTCCTCTTGGGCCTTGGAGAACTGCCCCTCCTCCATGCCCTCCCCCACATACCACTGGGAGAAGGCCTTCTTGACAAACATGAGGTTGAACTTGTGGTTCAGGTGGGCCCAGGCCTCGGCAATGGCGGTGGTGTTGCTCAGTGTGGAGAGGGTCCTAGGAACTTTGGCCAGTTCTCCAGCAGGGACCACAGTTGGCGATCTGTGGTTTATGCCCACCTTAAACCTGGTGGGACACCAGTCCACAACCGTGATGTTGCACTTGACTCTAATGGTGGCAATGACGGTGTTTACACTTCTGGGTGACACACCGCCTCTGTGTAAAAGAGGGCAGCCCAAGAACTTGCCGTGGCGATGATCACATTTCGCCATTTGATTTTTTCGATTAAAGCAGGCGTCAGTGATGTCTGCCACGGACAACGTTGGCTCATAGCAGACTTTCTTTGTGGATACCACAGGGCCGTAAGACAGCAGCGGGAAGTGTGGGTACGGAATCAGGTTTGTCTTAAAATCCATTATGGCCATGTTTAAGATCCCACATGCTTCCTTGTGCGTCTTCAGGGCTTCCTGCTCTTCTACAGCTTTGGTGGAAACACTGGCTCTGGTTTCACCTCTGCTGATGGAAGCATCATTCAGCGCCGTTATAACTGAAAAAGGTGTTGAAGGAATCATCTCCTCCTCCAACGGCTGCCGGTAGGTCCCAGTGCGCACATCATCTGAGAAAACCAAAAGAGATTGAATCACCGGTTCACACAAAACCTGATAATCTGTGTGTTCGTCAGACAGTGACGCTAGCCGATAACTGTGGGTACCAGGTCAACAGACACAGCCTTGGGAAAGTGCTTTCCAGCTCCTATCTCACTGAAGAATGTGTCTTTAAAAAAGTCATCTCCTCCTCCAATGGTCTTGTTGTTGGGCTTCTGCCCATCAGGTTGGATCCCATGTTCCAGACAGTAGAGTTCCCAGTATGCATTGCCAATCTGGAAACCAGCCTGATCAACGTGTACACTAACGTTGGAAGAACTAAGAAAGATGAAAAAAAACAGGGGGGGGGGGGGGGGGGTGTAACGTGTGTGTGAATTAGGCATCATGGAACTATGTTGAATATGACATAGATCCACTTTGAAAAGAAATTGTTCTCTTTATGTAATTTCTAATACAAATATTTTTATTTTTAAATACGCTGGGGAAAAAAAGTTGCACTCTGCCCATTTGCCCCATCCTCTGAGTGCTAAACTTCTTCTGGACTGAAGACAGCAACACGTTCCCCCATCAACTCCTATCAGGGCTAAATCTTATTTTCGATCGATATTATACATCTGTGTTATGATTTATATATTTCTATGAGTTTCCCCCAAAATATTTATTATAACATGAATATGATGACGAGTCTTCATTACTAGCTCATAAATGTAGACATTTATTTGCTTTAGAGAGATTATTGATTTTTACAGAACGGTCTTTTTCTTGAAGCTTGCTCTTTGTAAACGCTCCCTTTGCCACCGTCTCGCTGCATTAAATAGCAGGCCTGCTATTTAAGACTCAGCTCCACCTCGCTGTGTACCAGATTGTGGTCATTTCTCATTTCTCTCAGTCAAACATGAACTGCAATGGCTCTTTTCTCTGCATTTAAAACAGTTCCATTTCCTAAAGTTCTTGCTCGTCTTGTGGACTTACTATTCTTCGTCCTCGAAGACACAGACGTGCAAAAGAAATCTATGAAGTTTGAATGTTGCTATGTAACTGAACGGTCAATGTAAGAGATAATGGCGTGGATGAAGACGTTGGAGCTTTATTTTCACTGAGTCGTGGGGGAGGTGCGCTTCTTTCTCGCTGTTGGTGAATTGTCCTTTCAGTTGTGTTCAGTGACCTCAGTTATTTCCTTCAGTAAATGGCATTAAATCCATCAAAATTTCTCAGTGTGATTCTTGATAAGCTACGAGGCCGCAAACTTCAAACTCTTGGATTGTAGCATCATGGGTATTGTAGTCAGGAGTCTTGTGGAGTAACACTATCCTACTGTTTATGAATGAAGTTTGAGTTTATTTTATTTTAACTATACTACTTATATATATCTTTAACTAGAGAGCCACAATGGAGGGGTGAAAGAGTCACATGTGGTTCTGGAGTGACATGCAAAGCAGGATTTGAACCAGGACTCTGTGGTGAGAGGTCAACCACTGCTCCACCGTGCAGTCCAAATTTGTATTTCTTTTCCTTTTCTTGAAAAGAAGCAAAGAGGAAAAGCAAGTGACCTATTTTGAAATTAAATACCTGTTTTCAAAAGGTGTTTCCTGTTTTTTGACAACTAAGAAAGCATGGTCAATGTGAATATTTAGCAGACCTGATGACCTAGTCTCCTGAGGACATTCCCAAGAGGCAACATGTTCAAATTAAATAGTATTGGATCTAAAATTGACCCTTGGGGAACCCCACAACTTTATTTATGAATTCTTGAAGAGCACGAATCCATACTTACATAAAAATGTTGCTCTGTGAGATAAGAATGGAACCATGAAGAACAGTTCCTGAGAGCCCAACCCGACTCCTTAGAGTGTTGACACTTTTGGAAATGTTTCCGAACAAATTGCTGTAACTTCACCACCGTTTGTTGCAGTGACACGATTTGTTTCAGCAAAATGTAGGAAAATCCCTCTAGATGTATAAAATCTAACTCTCAAAGCTGTAGGACAAATACTTTTGCCCCCACAGCCCCTAGACTGACACTGAGTACACCCATTCCTCCTATACCTGCCAATGTTACATTTTCCAGCTGATTCAAAAGCCAACTCTGTTTTTAACTTGCGATTATGAGAACATGCTTGAACCTAAAGACATGAAACTTTCACAAATTGTAGCCTAAATCCTTGTGATTCTTACAAGGGCTCAAGAGTTCAACATTTCTGATAAGTGAAAGACTTTTGAAGATATCATCATTTGTTTGGAGTTCGTTCAAAAAGCCGCTTTGCCATAGGACAACATGGGGTTTTTAGCTCATTATAAGATCAACTTTTTAGTGACACTTCTGATTGAATTTGCATAAATAATATAAACTTGACATAAATAAAATGTATATCAATGGATTCCTGTACTCTTGTACTTTGTAAAACTGAAAGAATTTTTCTGATCAGACGTACGGCTGACGTATGGCGGTCATTTATTCGGAGCAAGCGTTAAAATCCAAATTCTGCCAAGTCATGCTCCCAAGATGCACCTGCTCACCCCCTCCTCTCCCCTCCTCCCCCGCCTCACAGGCACACAGACTCAGAATGAAGCAGTTTCAGGATTTTTACAGAGGTATACAGAGATTTCTCTTAAACTGAGTTTTTCATATAGATTTTTCTAGAGTTGAACATATCTTTCTTTAAAACAAAGCTTTTAGAAATATACTTGCATTTTTCAACATTTTAATCTTATTTACAGGTTAGTTCTTGTCTGTTCTGTTTATATGTTGCTTTTTACACATCACCTCTCTTGTTCATATTTTTGGGCACTTATTGATTGAACTTTGGCTTCTACTGAGGTTTGAAAGCCAATTTAGCATTAAGTTAATGTTTTAGCTGTATGCTAGATGTTTTTAGCTAAATTGGCATCTACCAACATTTGAACATTTCAGCAATATGCTAGCTGTTTGAGCTAATTTGGTATCTGCCAAGGTTTTTCAAGCTAATTTGGCTTTTAGCTAACATTTCAGCAATATGCTAACAGTGTGCTGGGTAATTTAATAAGCTTCAGCAATTTTTTGTTAAGCATTTTCTAACATAAAAATAATTCAAAATGTAAGATTTAGGGGGTTTTGCCCTAAAGCTTCTCTGTGTTTTTAGCTTTTTTCCCCTGGAAAATATGACAAAAGTTTGTAAATCCAACAAACATTTAATTGGAAAAACTGAGGTTTCAGAAACAATTAAAAAATTAAAAACATTATAGTTCCATTTTTAAAAAAAGAAAACCCCACTCAGATCTCCTCCTTGTCTCTTCAGGTCCAACAGTGTCACTTCACACCTCCTGGTAGTCCCTCTCCAGAACCGCCATGTCCTCTTGGGCCTTGGAGAACTGCCCCTCCTCCATGCCCTCCCCCACATACCAGTGGGAGAAGGCCTTCTTGACAAACATGAGGTTGAACTTGTGGTTCAGGTGGGCCCAGGCCTCGGCAATGGCGGTGGTGTTGCTCAGTGTGGAGAGGGTCCTAGGAACTTTGGCCAGTTCTCCAGCAGGGACCACAGTTGGCGATCTGTGGTTTATGCCCACCTTAAACCTGGTGGGACACCAGTCCACAACCGTGATGTTGCACTTGACTCTAATGGTGGCAATGACGGTGTTTACACTTCTGGGTGACACACCGCCTCTGTGTAAAAGAGGGCAGCCCAAGAACTTGCCGTGGCGATGATCACATTTCGCCATTTGATTTATTGGATCAAAGCAGGCGTCAGTGATGTCTGCCACGGACAACGTTGGCTCATAGCAGACTTTCTTTGTGGATACCACAGGGCCGTAAGACAGCAGCGGGAAGTGTGGGTACGGAATCAGGTTTGTCTTAAAATCCATTATGGCCATGTTTAAGATCCCACATGCTTCCTTGTGCGTCTTCAGGGCTTCCTGCTCTTCTACAGCTTTGGTGGAAACACTGGCTCTGGTTTCACCTCTGCTGATGGAAGCGTCATTCAGCGCCGTTCTAACTGAAAAAGGTGTTGAAGGAATCATCTCCTCCTCCAACGGCTGCCGGTAGGTCCCAGTGCGCACATCATCTGAGAAAACCAAAAGAGATTGAATCACCGGTTCACACAAAACCTGATAATCTGTATGTTCGTCAGACAGTGACGCTAGCCGATAACTGTGGGTACCAGGTCAACAGACACAGCCTTGGGAAAGTGATTTCCAGCTCCTATCTCACTGAAGAATGTGTCTTTAAAAAAGTCATCTCCTCCTCCAATGGTCTTGTTGTTGGGCTTCTGCCCATCAGGTTGGATCCCATGTTCCAGACAGTAGAGTTCCCAGAATGCATTGCCAATCTGGAAACCAGCCTGATCAACGTGTACACTAACGTTGGAAGAACTAAGAAAGATGAAAAAAAACAGGGGGGGGGGGGGGGGGGGTTGTAACGTGTGTGTGAATTAGGCATCATGGAACTATGTTGAATATGACATAGATCCACTTTGAAAAGAAATTGTTCTCTTTATGTAATTTCTAATACAAATATTTTTATTTTTAAATACGCTGGGGAAAAAAAGTTGCACTCTGCCCATTTTCCCCATCCTCTGAGTGCTTAACTTCTTCTGGACTGAAGACAGCAACACGTTCCTCCCATCGACTCCTATCAGGGCTAAATCTTATTTTCGATCGATATTATACATCTGTGTTATGATTTATATATTTCTATGAGTTTCCCCCAAAATATTTATTATAACATGAATATGATGACGAGTCTTCATTACTAGCTCATAAATGTGGACATTTATTTGCTTTAGAGAGATTATTGATTTTTACAGAACGGTCTTTTTCTTGAAGCTTGCTCTTTGTAAACGCTCCCTTTGCCACCGTCTCGCTGCATTAAATAGCAGGCCTGCTATTTAAGACTCAGCTCCACCTCGCTGTGTATCCAGATTGTGGTCATTTCTCATTTCTCTCAGTCAAACATGAACTGCAATGGCTCATTTCTCTGCATTTAAAACAGTTCAATTTCCTAAAGTTCTTGCTCGTCTTGTGGACTTACTATTCTTCGTCCTCGAAGACACAGACGTGCAAAAGAAATCTATGAAGTTTGAATGTTGCTATGTAACTGAACGGTCAATGTAAGAGATAATGGCGTGGATGAAGACGTTGGAGCTTTATTTTCACTGAGTCGTGGGGGAGGTGCGCTTCTTTCTCGCTGTTGGTGAATTGTCCTTTCAGTTGTGCTCAGTGACCTCAGTTATTTTCTTCAGTAAATGGCATTAAATCCGTCAAAATTTCTCAGTGTGATTTTTGATAAGCTACGAGGCCGCAAACTTCAAACTCTTGGATTGTAGCATCATGGGTATTGTAGTCAGGAGTCTTGTGGAGTAACACTATCCTACTGTTTATGAATGAAGTTTGAGTTTATTTTATTTTAACTATACTACTTATATATATCTTTAACTAGAGAGCCACAATGGAGGGGTGAAAGAGTCACATGTGGTTCTGGAGTGACATGCAAAGCAGGATTTGAACCAGGACTCTGTGGTGAGAGGTCAACCACTGCTCCACCGTGCAGTCCAAATTTGTATTTCTTTTCCTTTTCTTGAAAAGAAGCAAAGAGGAAAAGCAAGTGACCTATTTTGAAATTAAATACCTGTTTTCAAAAGGTGTTTCCTGTTTTTTGACAACTAAGAAAGCATGGTCAATGTGAATATTTAGCAGACCTGATGACCTAGTCTCCTGAGGACATTCCCAAGAGGCAACATGTTCAAATTAAATAGTATTGGATCTAAAATTGACCCTTGGGGAACCCCACAACTTTATTTATGAATTCTTGAAGAGCACGAATCCATACTTACATAAAAATGTTGCTCTGTGAGATAAGAATGGAACCATGAAGAACAGTTCCTGAGAGCCCAACCCGACTCCTTAGAGTGTTGACACTTTTGGAAACGTTTCCGAACAAATTGCTGTAACTTCACCACCGTTTGTTGCAGTGACACGATTTGTTTCAGCAAAATGTAGGAAAATCCCTCTAGATGTATAAAATCTAACTCTCAAAGCTGTAGGACAAATACTTTTGCCCCCACAGCCACTAGACTGACACTGAGTACACCCATTCCTCCTATACCTGCCAATGTTACATTTTCCAGCTGATTCAAACGCCAACTCTGTTTTTAACTTGCGATTATGAGAACATGCTTGAACCTAAAGACATGAAACTTTCACAATTTGTAGCCTAAATCCTTGTGATTCTTACAAGGGCTCAAGAGTTCAACATTTCTGATAAGTGAAAGACTTTTGAAGATATCATCATTTGTTTGGAGTTCGTTCAAAAAGCCGCTTTGCCATAGGACAACATGGGGTTTTTAGCTCATCAGAAGATCAACTTTTTAGTGACACTTCTGATTGAATTTGCATAAATAATATAAACTTGACATAAATAAAATGTATATCAATGGATTCCTGTACTCTTGTACTTTGTAAAACTGAAAGAATTTTTCTGATCAGACGTACGGCTGACGTATGGCGGTCATTTATTCGGAGCAAGCGTTAAAATCCAAATTCTGCCAAGTCATGCTCCCAAGATGCACCTGCTCACCCCTCCTCTCCCCTCCTCCCCCGCCTCACAGGCACACAGACTCAGAATGAAGCAGTTTCAGGATTTTTACAGAGGTATACAGAGATTTCTCTTAAACTGAGTTTTTCATATAGATTTTTCTAGAGTTGAACATATCTTTCTTTAAAACAAAGCTTTTAGAAATATACTTGCATTTTTCAACATTTTAATCTTATTTACAGGTTAGTTCTTGTCTGTTCTGTTTATATGTTGCTTTTTACACATCACCTCTCTTGTTCATATTTTTGGGCACTTATTGATTGAACTTTGGCTTCTACTGAGGTTTGAAAGCCAATTTAGCATTAAGTTAATGTTTTAGCTGTATGCTAGATGTTTTTAGCTAAATTGGCATCTACCAACATTTGAACATTTCAGCAATATGCTAGCTGTTTGAGCTAATTTGGTATCTGCCAAGGTTTTTCAAGCTAATTTGGCTTTTAGCTAACATTTCAGCAATATGCTAACAGTGTGCTGGGTAATTTAATAAGCTTCAGCAATTTTTTGTTAAGCATTTTCTAACATAAAAATAATTCAAAATGTAAGATTTAGGGGGTTTTGCCCTAAAGCTTCTCTGTGTTTTTAGCTTTTTTCCCCTGGAAAATATGACAAAAGTTTGTAAATCCAACAAACATTTAATTGGAAAAACTGAGGTTTCAGAAACAATTAAAAAATTAAAAACATTATAGTTCCATTTTTAAAAAAAGAAAACCCCACTCAGATCTCCTCCTTGTCTCTTCAGGTCCAACAGTGTCACTTCACACCTCCTGGTAGTCCCTCTCCAGAACCGCCATGTCCTCTTGGGCCTTGGAGAACTGCCCCTCCTCCATGCCCTCCCCCACATACCAGTGGGAGAAGGCCTTCTTGACAAACATGAGGTTGAACTTGTGGTTCAGGTGGGCCCAGGCCTCGGCAATGGCGGTGGTGTTGCTCAGTGTGGAGAGGGTCCTAGGAACTTTGGCCAGTTCTCCAGCAGGGACCACAGTTGGCGATCTGTGGTTTATGCCCACCTTAAACCTGGTGGGACACCAGTCCACAACCGTGATGTTGCACTTGACTCTAATGGTGGCAATGACGGTGTTTACACTTCTGGGTGACACACCGCCTCTGTGTAAAAGAGGGCAGCCCAAGAACTTGCCGTGGCGATGATCACATTTCGCCATTTGATTTTTTCGATTAAAGCAGGCGTCAGTGCTGTCTGCCACGGACAACGTTGGCTCATAGCAGACTTTCTTTGTGGATACCACAGGGCCGTAAGACAGCAGCGGGAAGTGTGGGTACGGAATCAGGTTTGTCTTAAAATCCATTATGGCCATGTTTAAGATCCCACATGCTTCCTTGTGCGTCTTCAGGGCTTCCTGCTCTTCTACAGCTTTGGTGGAAACACTGGCTCTGGTTTCACCTCTGCTGATGGAAGCATCATTCAGCGCCGTTATAACTGAAAAAGGTGTTGAAGGAATCATCTCCTCCTCCAACGGCTGCCGGTAGGTCCCAGTGCGCACATCATCTGAGAAAACCAAAAGAGATTGAATCACCGGTTCACACAAAACCTGATAATCTGTGTGTTCGTCAGACAGTGACGCTAGCCGATAACTGTGGGTACCAGGTCAACAGACACAGCCTTGGGAAAGTGCTTTCCAGCTCCTATCTCACTGAAGAATGTGTCTTTAAAAAAGTCATCTCCTCCTCCAATGGTCTTGTTGTTGGGCTTCTGCCCATCAGGTTGGATCCCATGTTCCAGACAGTAGAGTTCCCAGTATGCATTGCCAATCTGGAAACCAGCCTGATCAACGTGTACACTAACGTTGGAAGAACTAAGAAAGATGAAAAAAAACAGGGGGGGGGGGGGGGGGGGGGTGTAACGTGTGTGTGAATTAGGCATCATGGAACTATGTTGAATATGACATAGATCCACTTTGAAAAGAAATTGTTCTCTTTATGTAATTTCTAATACAAATATTTTTATTTTTAAATACGCTGGGGAAAAAAAGTTGCACTCTGCCCATTTGCCCCATCCTCTGAGTGCTAAACTTCTTCTGGACTGAAGACAGCAACACGTTCCCCCATCAACTCCTATCAGGGCTAAATCTTATTTTCGATCGATATTATACATCTGTGTTATGATTTATATATTTCTATGAGTTTCCCCCAAAATATTTATTATAACATGAATATGATGACGAGTCTTCATTACTAGCTCATAAATGTAGACATTTATTTGCTTTAGAGAGATTATTGATTTTTACAGAACGGTCTTTTTCTTGAAGCTTGCTCTTTGTAAACGCTCCCTTTGCCACCGTCTCGCTGCATTAAATAGCAGGCCTGCTATTTAAGACTCAGCTCCACCTCGCTGTGTACCAGATTGTGGTCATTTCTCATTTCTCTCAGTCAAACATGAACTGCAATGGCTCTTTTCTCTGCATTTAAAACAGTTCCATTTCCTAAAGTTCTTGCTCGTCTTGTGGACTTACTATTCTTCGTCCTCGAAGACACAGACGTGCAAAAGAAATCTATGAAGTTTGAATGTTGCTATGTAACTGAACGGTCAATGTAAGAGATAATGGCGTGGATGAAGACGTTGGAGCTTTATTTTCACTGAGTCGTGGGGGAGGTGCGCTTCTTTCTCGCTGTTGGTGAATTGTCCTTTCAGTTGTGTTCAGTGACCTCAGTTATTTCCTTCAGTAAATGGCATTAAATCCATCAAAATTTCTCAGTGTGATTCTTGATAAGCTACGAGGCCGCAAACTTCAAACTCTTGGATTGTAGCATCATGGGTATTGTAGTCAGGAGTCTTGTGGAGTAACACTATCCTACTGTTTATGAATGAAGTTTGAGTTTATTTTATTTTAACTATACTACTTATATATATCTTTAACTAGAGAGCCACAATGGAGGGGTGAAAGAGTCACATGTGGTTCTGGAGTGACATGCAAAGCAGGATTTGAACCAGGACTCTGTGGTGAGAGGTCAACCACTGCTCCACCGTGCAGTCCAAATTTGTATTTCTTTTCCTTTTCTTGAAAAGAAGCAAAGAGGAAAAGCAAGTGACCGATTTTGAAATTAAATACCTGTTTTCAAAAGGTGTTTCCTGTTTTTTGACAACTAAGAAAGCATGGTCAATGTGAATATTTAGCAGACCTGATGACCTAGTCTCCTGAGGACATTCCCAAGAGGCAACATGTTCAAATTAAATAGTATTGGATCTAAAATTGACCCTTGGGGAACCCCACAACTTTATTTATGAATTCTTGAAGAGCACGAATCCATACTTACATAAAAATGTTGCTCTGTGAGATAAGAATGGAACCATGAAGAACAGTTCCTGAGAGCCCAACCCGACTCCTTAGAGTGTTGACACTTTTGGAAATGTTTCCGAACAAATTGCTGTAACTTCACCACCGTTTGTTGCAGTGACACGATTTGTTTCAGCAAAATGTAGGAAAATCCCTCTAGATGTATAAAATCTAACTCTCAAAGCTGTAGGACAAATACTTTTGCCCCCACAGCCCCTAGACTGACACTGAGTACACCCATTCCTCCTATACCTGCCAATGTTACATTTTCCAGCTGATTCAAAAGCCAACTCTGTTTTTAACTTGCGATTATGAGAACATGCTTGAACCTAAAGACATGAAACTTTCACAAATTGTAGCCTAAATCCTTGTGATTCTTACAAGGGCTCAAGAGTTCAACATTTCTGATAAGTGAAAGACTTTTGAAGATATCATCATTTGTTTGGAGTTCGTTCAAAAAGCCGCTTTGCCATAGGACAACATGGGGTTTTTAGCTCATTATAAGATCAACTTTTTAGTGACACTTCTGATTGAATTGCATAAATAATATAAACTTGACATAAATAAAATGTATATCAATGGATTCCTGTACTCTTGTACTTTGTAAAACTGAAAGAATTTTTCTGATCAGACGTACGGCTGACGTATGGCGGTCATTTATTCGGAGCAAGCGTTAAAATCCAGATTCTGCCAAGTCATGCTCCCAAGATGCACCTGCTCACCCCCCCCCCCCCCCCCCCGCCTCACAGGCACACAGACTCAGAATGAAGCAGTTTCAGGATTTTTACAGAGGTATACAGAGATTTCTCTTAAACTGAGTTTTTCATATAGATTTTTCTAGAGTTGAACATATCTTTCTTTAAAACAAAGCTTTTAGAAATATACTTGCATTTTTCAACATTTTAATCTTATTTACAGGTTAGTTCTTGTCTGTTCTGTTTATATGTTGCTTTTTACACATCACCTCTCTTGTTCATATTTTTGGGCACTTATTGATTGAACTTTGGCTTCTACTGAGGTTTGAAAGCCAATTTAGCATTAAGTTAATGTTTTAGCTGTATGCTAGATGTTTTTAGCTAAATTGGCATCTACCAACATTTGAACATTTCAGCAATATGCTAGCTGTTTGAGCTAATTTGGTATCTGCCAAGGTTTTTCAAGCTAATTTGGCTTTTAGCTAACATTTCAGCAATATGCTAACAGTGTGCTGGGTAATTTAATAAGCTTCAGCAATTTTTTGTTAAGCATTTTCTAACATAAAAATACTTCAAAATGTAAGATTTAGGGGGTTTTGCCCTAAAGCTTCTCTGTGTTTTTAGCTTTTTTCCCCTGGAAAATATGACAAAAGTTTGTAAATCCAACAAACATTTAATTGGAAAAACTGAGGTTTCAGAAACAATTAAAAAATTAAAAACATTATAGTTCCATTTTTAAAAAAAGAAAACCCCACTCAGATCTCCTCCTTGTCTCTTCAGGTCCAACAGTGTCACTTCACACCTCCTGGTAGTCCCTCTCCAGAACCGCCATGTCCTCTTGGGCCTTGGAGAACTGCCCCTCCTCCATGCCCTCCCCCACATACCAGTGGGAGAAGGCCTTCTTGACAAACATGAGGTTGAACTTGTGGTTCAGGTGGGCCCAGGCCTCGGCAATGGCGGTGGTGTTGCTCAGTGTGGAGAGGGTCCTAGGAACTTTGGCCAGTTCTCCAGCAGGGACCACAGTTGGCGGTCTGTGGTTTATGCCCACCTTAAACCTGGTGGGACACCAGTCCACAACCGTGATGTTGCACTTGACTCTAATGGTGGCAATGACGGTGTTTACACTTCTGGGTGACACACCGCCTCTGTGTAAAAGACGGCAGCCCAAGAACTTGCCGTGGCGATGATTACATTTCGCCATTTGATTTATTGGATCAAAGCAGGCGTCAGTGATGTCTGCCACGGACAACGTTGGCTCATAGCAGACTTTCTTTGTGGATACCACAGGGCCGTAAGACAGCAGCGGGAAGTGTGGGTACGGAATCAGGTTTGTCTTAAAATCCATTATGTCCATGTTTAAGATCCCACATGCTTCCTTGTGCGTCTTCAGGGCTTCCTGCTCTTCTACAGCTTTGGTGGAAACACTGGCTCTGGTTTCACCTCTGCTGATGGAAGCGTCATTCAGCGCCGTTCTAACTGAAAAAGGTGTTGAAGGAATCATCTCCTCCTCCAACGGCTGCCGGTAGGTCCCAGTGCGCACATCTGAGAAAACCAAAAGAGATTGAATCACCGGTTCACACAAAACCTGATAATCTGTATGTTCGTCAGACAGTGACGTTAGCCGATAACTGTGGGTACCAGGTCAACAGACACAGCCTTGGGAAAGTGATTTCCAGCTCCTATCTCACTGAAGAATGTGTCTTTAAAAAAGTCATCTCCTCCTCCAATGGTCTTGTTGTTGGGCTCCTGCCCATCAGGTTGGATCCCATGTTCCAGGCAGTAGAGTTCCCAGAATGCATTGCCAATCTGGAAACCAGCCTGATCAACGTGTAAACTAAGAAAGAAGAAAAAAAAAACAGGGGGGGGGGGGGGGGGGGGGGGTTGTAACGTGTGTGTGAATTAGTCATCATGGAACTATGTTGAATATGACATAGATCCACTTTGAAAAGAAATTGTTCTCTTTATGTAATTTCTAATACAAATATTTTTATTTTTAAATACGCTGGGGAAAAAAAGTTGCACTCTGCCCATTTTCCCCATCCTCTGAATGCTTAACTTCTTCTGGACTGAAGACAGCAACACGTTCCTCCCATCGACTCCTATCAGGGCTAAATCTTATTTTCGATCGATATTATACATCTGTGTTATGATTTATATATTTCTATGAGTTTCCCCCAAAATATTTATTATAACATGAATATGATGACGAGTCTTCATTACTAGCTCATAAATGTAGACATTTATTTGCTTTAGAGAGATTATTGATTTTTACAGAACGGTCTTTTTCTTGAAGCTTGCTGTTTGTAAACGCTCCCTTTGCCACCGTCTCGCTGCATTAAATAGCAGGCCTGCTATTTAAGACTCAGCTCCACCTCGCTGTGTACCAGATTGTGGTCATTTCTCATTTCTCTCAGTCGAACATGAACTGCAATGGCTCTTTTCTCTGCATTTAAAACAGTTCCATTTCCTAAAGTTCTTGCTCGTCTTGTGGACTTACCAATCTTCGTCCTCGAAGACATAGACGTGCAAAAGAAATCTATGAAGTTTGAATGTTGCTATGTAACTGAACGGTCAATGTAAGAGATAATGGCGTGGATGAAGACGTTGGAGCTTTATTTTCACTGAGTCGTGGGGGAGGTGCGCTTCTTTCTTGCTGTTGGTGAATTGTCCTTTCAGTTGTGCTCAGTGACCTCAGTTATTTCCTTCAGTAAATGGCATTAAATCCGTCAAAATTTCTCAGTGTGAGTTTTGATAAGCTACGAGGCCGCAAACTTCAAACTCTTGGATTGTAGCATCATGGGTATTGTAGTCAGGAGTCTTGTGGAGTAACACTATCCTACTGTTTATGAATGAAGTTTGAGTTTATTTTATTTTAACTATACTACTTATATATATCTTTAACTGGAGAGCCACAATGGAGGGGTGAAAGAGTCACATGTGGTTCTGGAGTGACATGCAAAGCAGGATTTGAACCAGGACTCTGTGGTGAGAGGTCAACCACTGCTCCACCGTGCAGTCCAAATTTGTATTTCTTTTCCTTTTCTTGAAAAGAAGCAAAGAGGAAAAGCAAGTGACCTATTTTGAAATTAAATACCTGTTTTCAAAAGGTGTTTCCTGTTTTTTGACAACTAAGAAAGCATGGTCAATGTGAATATTTAGCAGACCTGATGACCTAGTCTCCTGAGGACATTCCCAAGAGGCAACATGTTCAAATTAAATAGTATTGGATCTAAAATTGACCCTTGGGGAACCCCACAACTTTATTTATGAATTCTTGAAGAGCACGAATCCATACTTACATAAAAATGTTGCTCTGTGAGATAAGAATGGAACCATGAAGAACAGTTCCTGAGAGCCCAACCCGACTCCTTAGAGTGTTGACACTTTTGGAAATGTTTCCGAACAAATTGCTGTAACTTCACCACCGTTTGTTGCAGTGACACGATTTGTTTCAGCAAAATGTAGGAAAATCCCTCTAGATGTATAAAATCTAACTCTCAAAGCTGTAGGACAAATACTTTTACCCCCACAGCCACTAGACTGACACTGAGTACACCCATTCCTCCTATACCTGCCAATGTTACATTTTCCAGCTGATTCAAAAGCCAACTCTGTTTTTAACTTGCGATTATGAGAACATGCTTGAACCTAAAGACATGAAACTTTCACAAATTGTAGCCTAAATCCTTGTGATTCTTACAAGGGCTCAAGAGTTCAACATTTCTGATAAGTGAAAGACTTTTGAAGATATCATCATTTGTTTGGAGTTCGTTCAAAAAGCCGCTTTGCCATAGGACAACATGGGGTTTTTAGCTCATTATAAGATCAACTTTTTAGTGACACTTCTGATTGAATTTGCATAAATAATATAAACTTGACATAAATAAAATGTATATCAATGGATTCCTGTACTCTTGTACTTTGTAAAACTGAAAGAATTTTTCTGATCAGACGTACGGCTGACGTATGGCGGTCATTTATTCGGAGCAAGCGTTAAAATCCAAATTCTGCCAAGTCATGCTCCCAAGATGCACCTGCTCACCCCCTCCTCTCCCCTCTTCCCCCGCCTCACAGGCACACAGACTCAGAATGAAGCAGTTTCAGGATTTTTACAGAGGTATACAGAGATTTCTCTTAAACTGAGTTTTTCATATAGATTTTTCTAGAGTTGAACATATCTTTCTTTAAAACAAAGCTTTTAGAAATATACTTGCATTTTTCAACATTTTAATCTTATTTACAGGTTAGTTCTTGTCTGTTCTGTTTATATGTTGCTTTTTACACATCACCTCTCTTGTTCATATTTTTGGGCACTTATTGATTGAACTTTGGCTTCTACTGAGGTTTGAAAGCCAATTTAGCATTAAGTTAATGTTTTAGCTGTATGCTAGATGTTTTTAGCTAAATTGGCATCTACCAACATTTGAACATTTCAGCAATATGCTAGCTGTTTGAGCTAATTTGGTATCTGCCAAGGTTTTTCAAGCTAATTTGGCTTTTAGCTAACATTTCAGCAATATGCTAACAGTGTGCTGGGTAATTTAATAAGCTTCAGCAATTTTTTGTTAAGCATTTTCTAACATAAAAATACTTCAAAATGTAAGATTTAGGGGGTTTTGCCCTAAAGCTTCTCTGTGTTTTTAGCTTTTTTCCCCTGGAAAATATGACAAAAGTTTGTAAATCCAACAAACATTTAATTGGAAAAACTGAGGTTTCAGAAACAATTAAAAAATTAAAAACATTATAGTTCCATTTTTAAAAAAAGAAAACCCCACTCAGATCTCCTCCTTGTCTCTTCAGGTCCAACAGTGTCGCTTCACACCTCCTGGTAGTCCCTCTCCAGAACCGCCATGTCCTCTTGGGCCTTGGAGAACTGCCCCTCCTCCATGCCCTCCCCCACATACCAGTGGGAGAAGGCCTTCTTGACAAACATGAGGTTGAACTTGTGGTTCAGGTGGGCCCAGGCCTCGGCAATGGCGGTGGTGTTGCTCAGTGTGGAGAGGGTCCTAGGAACTTTGGCCAGTTCTCCAGCATTGACCACAGTTGGCGGTCTGTGGTTTATGCCCACCTTAAACCTGGTGGGACACCAGTCCACAACCGTGATGTTGCACTTGACTCTAATGGTGGCAATGACGGTGTTTACACTTCTGGGTGACACACCGCCTCTGTGTAAAAGAGGGCAGCCCAAGAACTTGCCGTGGCGATGATCACATTTCGCCATTTGATTTATTGGATCAAAGCAGGCGTCAGTGATGTCTGCCACGGACAACGTTGGCTCATAGCAGACTTTCTTTGTGGATACCACAGGGCCGTAAGACAGCAGCGGGAAGTGTGGGTACGGAATCAGGTTTGTCTTAAAATCCATTATGGCCATGTTTAAGATCCCACATGCTTCCTTGTGCGTCTTCAGGGCTTCCTGC
This sequence comes from Oryzias celebensis, assembly GCA_014656515.1. Lineage (NCBI taxonomy): Eukaryota > Metazoa > Chordata > Actinopteri > Beloniformes > Adrianichthyidae > Oryzias > Oryzias celebensis. Next base: position 17,166,635 of record BNCR01000018.1, on the reverse strand, counting down.
TCTTCTACAGCTTTGGTGGAAACACTGGCTCTGGTTTCACCTCTGCTGATGGAAGCGTCATTCAGCGCCGTTCTAACTGAAAAAGGTGTTGAAGGAATCATCTCCTCCTCCAACGGCTGCCGGTAGGTCCCAGTGCGCACATCATCTGAGAAAACCAAAAGAGATTGAATCACCGGTTCACACAAAACCTGATAATCTGTATGTTCGTCAGACAGTGACGCTAGCCGATAACTGTGGGTACCAGGTCAACAGACACAGCCTTGGGAAAGTGATTTCCAGCTCCTATCTCACTGAAGAATGTGTCTTTAAAAAAGTCATCTCCTCCTCCAATGGTCTTGTTGTTGGGCTTCTGCCCATCAGGTTGGATCCCATGTTCCAGACAGTAGAGTTCCCAGAATGCATTGCCAATCTGGAAACCAGCCTGATCAACGTGTACTGAGATACACTAACGTTGGAAGAACTAAGAAAGATGAAAAAAAACAGGGGGGGGGGGGGGGGTTGTAACGTGTGTGTGAATTAGTCATCATGGAACTATGTTGAATATGACATAGATCCACTTTGAAAAGAAATTGTTCTCTTTATGTAATTTCTAATACAAATATTTTTATTTTTAAATACGCTGGGGGAAAAAAAGTTGCACTCTGCCCATTTTCCCCATCCTCTGAGTGCTTAACTTCTTCTGGACTGAAGACAGCAACACGTTCCTCCCATCGACTCCTATCAGGGCTAAATCTTATTTTCGATCGATATTATACATCTGTGTTATGATTTATATATTTCTATGAGTTTCCCCCAAAATATTTATTATAACATGAATATGATGACGAGTCTTCATTACTAGCTCATAAATGTGGACATTTATTTGCTTTAGAGAGATTATTGATTTTTACAGAACGGTCTTTTTCTTGAAGCTTGCTCTTTGTAAACGCTCCCTTTGCCACCGTCTCGCTGCATTAAATAGCAGGCCTGCTATTTAAGACTCAGCTCCACCTCGCTGTGTATCCAGATTGTGGTCATTTCTCATTTCTCTCAGTCAAACATGAACTGCAATGGCTCTTTTCTCTGCATTTAAAACAGTTCCATTTCCTAAAGTTCTTGCTCGTCTTGTGGACTTACCATTCTTCGTCCTCGAAGACACAGACGTGCAAAAGAAATCTATGAAGTTTGAATGTTGCTATGTAACTGAACGGTCAATGTAAGAGATAATGGCGTGGATGAAGACGTTGGAGCTTTATTTTCACTGAGTCGTGGGGGAGGTGCGCTTCTTTCTCGCTGTTGGTGAATTGTCCTTTCAGTTGTGCTCAGTGACCTCAGTTATTTTCTTCAGTAAATGGCATTAAATCCGTCAAAATTTCTCAGTGTGATTCTTGATAAGCTACGAGGCCGCAAACTTCAAACTCTTGGATTGTGGCATCATGGGTATTGTAGTCAGGAGTCTTGTGGAGTAACACTATCCTACTGTTTATGAATGAAGTTTGAGTTTATTTTATTTTAACTATACTACTTATATATATCTTTAACTAGAGAGCCACAATGGAGGGGTGAAAGAGTCACATGTGGTTCTGGAGTGACATGCAAAGCAGGATTTGAACCAGGACTCTGTGGTGAGAGGTCAACCACTGCTCCACCGTGCAGTCCAAATTTGTATTTCTTTTCCTTTTCTTGAAAAGAAGCAAAGAGGAAAAGCAAGTGACCGATTTTGAAATTAAATACCTGTTTTCAAAAGGTGTTTCCTGTTTTTTGACAACTAAGAAAGCATGGTCAATGTGAATATTTAGCAGACCTGATGACCTAGTCTCCTGAGGACATTCCCAAGAGGCAACATGTTCAAATTAAATAGTATTGGATCTAAAATTGACCCTTGGGGAACCCCACAACTTTATTTATGAATTCTTGAAGAGCACGAATCCATACTTACATAAAAATGTTGCTCTGTGAGATAAGAATGGAACCATGAAGAACAGTTCCTGAGAGCCCAACCCGACTCCTTAGAGTGTTGACACTTTTGGAAATGTTTCCGAACAAATTGCTGTAACTTCACCACCGTTTGTTGCAGTGACACGATTTGTTTCAGCAAAATGTAGGAAAATCCCTCTAGATGTATAAAATCTAACTCTCAAAGCTGTAGGACAAATACTTTTGCCCCACAGCCCCTAGACTGACACTGAGTACACCCATTCCTCCTATACCTGCCAATGTTACATTTTCCAGCTGATTCAAAAGCCAACTCTGTTTTTAACTTGCGATTATGAGAACATGCTTGAACCTAAAGACATGAAACTTTCACAAATTGTAGCCTAAATCCTTGTGATTCTTACAAGGGTTCAAGAGTTCAACATTTCTGATAAGTGAAGGACTTTTGAAGATATCATCATTTGTTTGGAGTTCGTTCAAAAAGCCGCTTTGCCATAGGACAACATGGGGTTTTTAGCTCATTATAAGATCAACTTTTTAGTGACACTTCTGATTGAATTCACATAAATAATTTAAACTTGACGTAAATAAAATGTATATCAATGGATTCCTGTACTCTTGTACTTTGTAAAACTGAAAGAATTTTTCTGATCAGACGTACGGCTGACGTATGGCGGTCATTTATTCGGAGCAAGCGTTAAAATCCAGATTCTGCCAAGTCATGCTCCCAAGATGCACCTGCTCACCCCCCACCCCCACCCCCCGCCTCACAGGCACACAGACTCAGAATGAAGCAGTTTCAGGATTTTTACAGAGGTATACAGAGATTTCTCTTAAACTGAGTTTTTCATATAGATTTTTCTAGAGTTGAACATATCTTTCTTTAAAACAAAGCTTTTAGAAATATACTTGCATTTTTCAACATTTTAATCTTATTTACAGGTTAGTTCTTGTCTGTTCTGTTTATATGTTGCTTTTTACACATCACCTCTCTTGTTCATATTTTTGGGCACTTATTGATTGAACTTTGGCTTCTACTGAGGTTTGAAAGCCAATTTAGCATTAAGTTAATGTTTTAGCTGTATGCTAGATGTTTTTAGCTAAATTGGCATCTACCAACATTTGAACATTTCAGCAATATGCTAGCTGTTTGAGCTAATTTGGTATCTGCCAAGGTTTTTCAAGCTAATTTGGCTTTTAGCTAACATTTCAGCAATATGCTAACAGTGTGCTGGGTAATTTAATAAGCTTCAGCAATTTTTTGTTAAGCATTTTCTAACATAAAAATACTTCAAAATGTAAGATTTAGGGGTTTTGCCCTAAAGCTTCTCTGTGTTTTTAGCTTTTTTCCCCTGGAAAATATGACAAAAGTTTGTAAATCCAACAAACATTTAATTGGAAAAACTGAGGTTTCAGAAACAATTAAAAAATTAAAAACATTATAGTTCCATTTTTAAAAAAAGAAAACCCCACTCAGATCTCCTCCTTGTCTCTTCAGGTCCAACAGTGTCACTTCACACCTCCTGGTAGTCCCTCTCCAGAACCGCCATGTCCTCTTGGGCCTTGGAGAACTGCCCCTCCTCCATGCCCTCCCCCACATACCAGTGGGAGAAGGCCTTCTTGACAAACATGAGGTTGAACTTGTGGTTCAGGTGGGCCCAGGCCTCGGCAATGGCGGTGGTGTTGCTCAGTGTGGAGAGGGTCCTAGGAACTTTGGCCAGTTCTCCAGCAGGGACCACAGTTGGCGGTCTGTGGTTTATGCCCACCTTAAACCTGGTGGGACACCAGTCCACAACCGTGATGTTGCACTTGACTCTAATGGTGGCAATGACGGTGTTTACACTTCTGGGTGACACACCGCCTCTGTGTAAAAGACGGCAGCCCAAGAACTTGCCGTGGCGATGATCACATTTCGCCATTTGATTTATTGGATCAAAGCAGGCGTCAGTGATGTCTGCCACGGACAACGTTGGCTCATAGCAGACTTTCTTTGTGGATACCACAGGGCCGTAAGACAGCAGCGGGAAGTGTGGGTACGGAATCAGGTTTGTCTTAAAATCCATTATGTCCATGTTTAAGATCCCACATGCTTCCTTGTGCGTCTTCAGGGCTTCCTGCTCTTCTACAGCTTTGGTGGAAACACTGGCTCTGGTTTCACCTCTGCTGATGGAAGCGTCATTCAGCGCCGTTCTAACTGAAAAAGGTGTTGAAGGAATCATCTCCTCCTCCAACGGCTGCTGGTAGGTCCCAGTGCGCACATCATCTGAGAAAACCAAAAGAGATTGAATCACCGGTTCACACAAAACCTGATAATCTGTATGTTCGTCAGACAGTGACGCTAGCCGATAACTGTGGGTACCAGGTCAACAGACACAGCCTTGGGAAAGTGCTTTCCAGCTCCTATCTCACTGAAGAATGTGTCTTTAAAAAAGTCATCTCCTCCTCCAATGGTCTTGTTGTTGGGCTTCTGCCCATCAGGTTGGATCCCATGTTCCAGACAGTAGAGTTCCCAGAATGCATTGCCAATCTGGAAACCAGCCTGATCAACGTGTACTGAGATACACTAACGTTGGAAGAACTAAGAAAGAAGAAAAAAAACAGGGGGGGGGGGGGGGGGGGGGGGGGGGGGGGGGGGTGTTGTAACGTGTGTGTGAATTAGGCATCATGGAACTATGTTGAATATGACATAAATCCACTTTGAAAAGAAATTGTTCTCTTTATGTAATTTCTAATACAAATATTTTTATTTTTAAATACGCTGGGGAAAAAAAGTTGCACTCTGCCCATTTTCCCCATCCTCTGAGTGCTTAACTTCTTCTGTACTGAAGACAGCAACAGGTTCCTCCCATCGACTCCTATCAGGGCTAAATCTTATTTTCGATCGATATTATACATCTGTGTTATGATTTATATATTTCTATGAGTTTCCCCCAAAATATTTATTATAACATGAATATGATGACGAGTCTTCATTACTAGCTCATAAATGTAGACATTTATTTGCTTTAGAGAGATTATTGATTTTTACAGAACGGTCTTTTTCTTGAAGCTTGCTCTTTGTAAACGCTCCCTTTGCCACCGTCTCGCTGCATTAAATAGCAGGCCTGCTATTTAAGACTCAGCTCCACCTCGCTGTGTATCCAGATTGTGGTCATTTCTCATTTCTCTCAGTCAAACATGAACTGCAATGGCTCTTTTCTCTGCATTTAAAACAGTTTCATTTCCTAAAGTTCTTGCTCGTCTTGTGGACTTACCATTCTTCGTCCTCGAAGACATAGACGTGCAAAAGAAATCTATGAAGTTTGAATGTTGCTATGTAACTGAACGGTCAATGTAAGAGATAATGGCGTGGATGAAGACGTTGGAGCTTTATTTTCACTGAGTCGTGGGGGAGGTGCGCTTCTTTCTCGCTGTTGGTGAATTGTCCTTTCAGTTGTGCTCAGTGACCTCAGTTATTTCCTTCAGTAAATGGCATTAAATCCGTCAAAATTTCTCAGTGTGATTCTTGATAAGCTACGAGGCCGCAAACTTCAAACTCTTGGATTGTAGCATCATGGGTATTGTAGTCAGGAGTCTTGTGGAGTAACACTATCCTACTGTTTATGAATGAAGTTTGAGTTTATTTTATTTTAACTATACTACTTATATATATCTTTAACTAGAGAGCCACAATGGAGGGGTGAAAGAGTCACATGTGGTTCTGGAGTGACATGCAAAGCAGGATTTCAACCAGGACTCTGTGGTGAGAGGTCAACCACTGCTCCACCGTGCAGTCCAAATTTGTATTTCTTTTCCTTTTCTTGAAAAGAAGCAAAGAGGAAAAGCAAGTGACCTATTTTGAAATTAAATACCTGTTTTCAAAAGGTGTTTCCTGTTTTTTGACAACTAAGAAAGCATGGTCAATGTGAATATTTAGCAGACCTGATGACCTAGTCTCCTGAGGACATTCCCAAGAGGCAACATGTTCAAATTAAATAGTATTGGATCTAAAATTGACCCTTGGGGAACCCCACAACTTTATTTATGAATTCTTGAAGAGCACGAATCCATACTTACATAAAAATGTTGCTCTGTGAGATAAGAATGGAACCATGAAGAACAGTTCCTGAGAGCCCAACCCGACTCCTTAGAGTGTTGACACTTTTGGAAACGTTTCCGAACAAATTGCTGTAACTTCACCACCGTTTGTTGCAGTGACACGATTTGTTTCAGCAAAATGTAGGAAAATCCCTCTAGATGTATAAAATCTAACTCTCAAAGCTGTAGGACAAATACTTTTACCCCCACAGCCACTAGACTGACACTGAGTACACCCATTCCTCCTATACCTGCCAATGTTACATTTTCCAGCTGATTCAAACACCAACTCTGTTTTTAACTTGCGATTATGAGAACATGCTTGAACCTAAAGACATGAAACTTTCACAAATTGTAGCCTAAATCCTTGTGATTCTTACAAGGGTTCAAGAGTTCAACATTTCTGATAAGTGAAAGACTTTTGAAGATATCATCATTTGTTTGGAGTTCGTTCAAAAAGCCGCTTTGACATAGGACAACATGGGGTTTTTAGCTCATCAGAAGATCAACATTTTAGTGACACTTCTGATTGAATTCACATAAATATTTTAAACTTGACATAAAATGTATATCAATGGATTCCTGTACTCTTGTACTTTGTAAAACTGAAAGATTTTTTCTGATCAGACGTACGGCTGACGTATGGCGGTCATTTATTCGGAGCAAGCGTTAAAATCCAGATTCTGCCAAGTCATGCTCCCAAGATGCACCTGCTCACCCCCCACCCCCACCCCCCGCCTCACAGGCACACAGACTCAGAATGAAGCAGTTTCAGGATTTTTACAGAGGTATACAGAGATTTCTCTTAAACTGAGTTTTTCATATAGATTTTTCTAGAGTTGAACATATCTTTCTTTAAAACAAAGCTTTTAGAAATATACTAGCATTTTTCAACATTTTAATCTTATTTACAGGTTAGTTCTTGTCTGTTCTGTTTATATGTTGCTTTTTACACATCACCTCTCTTGTTCATATTTTTGGGCACTTATTGATTGAACTTTGGCTTCTACTGAGGTTTGGAAGCCAATTTAGCATTAAGTTAATGTTTTAGCTGTATGCTAGATGTTTTTGCTAAATTGGCATCTACAAACATTTTAACATTTCAGCTGTTTGAGCTAATTTGGTATCTGCCAAGGTTTTTCAAGCTAATTTGGCTTTTAGCTAACATTTCAGCAATATGCTAACAGTGTGCTGGGTAATTTAATAAACAGTGTCACTTCACACCTCCTGGTAGTCCCTCTCCAGAACCGCCATGTCCTCTTGGGCCTTGGAGAACTCCCCTCCTCCATGCCCTCCCCCACATACCAGTGGGAGAAGGCCTTCTTGACAAACATGAGGTTGAACTTGTGGTTCAGGTGGGCCCAGGCCTCGGCAATGGCGGTGGTGTTGCTCAGTGTGGAGAGGGTCCTAGGAACTTTGGCCAGTTCTCCAGCAGGGACCACAGTTGGCGGTCTGTGGTTTATGCCCACCTTAAACCTGGTGGGACACCAGTCCACAACCGTGATGTTGCACTTAAATCTGATGGTGGCAATGACGGTGTTTACACTTCTGGGTGACACGCCGCCTCGGTGTAAAGAACTTGCCGTGGCGATGATCACATTTTGCCATTTGATTTATTGGATTAAAGCAGGCGTCAGTGATGTCTGCCACGGACAACGTTGGCTCATAGCAGACTTTCTTTGTGGATACCACAGGGCCGTGAGACAGCAGCGGGAAGTGTGGGTACGGAATCAAGTTTGTCTTGAAATCCATTATGTCCACGTTTAAGATGCCACATGCATCTTCCGGGCTTCCTGCTACAGTTTTGGTGGAAACACTGGCTCTGGTTTCACCTCTGCTGATGGAAGTGTCATTCAGAGCCGATGTAACTGAAGAAGGTGTTGAAGGAATCATCTCCTCCTCCAGTGGCTGCCGTAGGTCCCAGTGCGCACATCATCTGAGAAAACCAAGAGAGATTGAATCACTGGTTCACACAAAACCTGATAATCTGTATGTTTGTCAGACAGTGACGCTAACCGATAACTGTGGGTACCAGGTCAACAGACAGCCTTGGGAAAGTGCTTTCCAGCTCCTATCTCACTGAAGAATGTGTCTTTAAAAAAGTCATCTCCTCCTCCAATGGTCTTGTTGTTGGGCTTCTGCCCATCAGGTTGGATCCCATGTTCCAGACAGTAGAGTTCCAGAATGCATTGCCAATCTGGAAACCAGCCTGATCAACGTGTACTGAGATACACTAACGTTGGAAGAACTAAGAAAGAAGAAAAAAAAAACAGGGGGGGGGGGGGGTGGGTGTTGTAACGTGTGTGTGAATTAGGCATCATGGAACTATGTTGAATATGACATAGATCCACTTTGAAAAGAAATTCTTCTCTTTATGTAATTTCTAATACAAATATTTTTATTTTTAAATACGCTGGGGGAAAAAAAGTTGCACTCTGCCCATTTGCCCCATCCTCTGAGTGCTTAACTTCTTCTGGACTGAAGACAGCAACAGGTTCCTCCCATCGACTCCTATCAGGGCTAAATCTTATTTTCGATCGATATTATACATCTGTGTTATGATTTATATATTTCTATGAGTTTCCCCAAAATATTTATTATAACATGAATATGATGACGAGTCTTCATTACTAGCTCATAAATGTAGACATTTATTTGCTTTAGAGAGATTATTGATTTTTACAGAACGGTCTTTTTCTTGAAGCTTGCTCTTTGTAGACGCTCCCTTTGCCGCCGTCTCGCTGCATTAAATAGCAGCTATGAATGCTATTTAAGACTCAGCTCCACCTCGCTGTGTACCAGATTGTGGTCATTTCTCATTTCTCTCTGTTCTTCCAGTTACCCGTCTCGCCTGATTGCCCGCCTCGCTCGACCTTCGTTCCCGCACTGGACCCTCGAGCCTGCCTTCGGTGCTTCCGCCTTGGACCTGACCGACGCCGGTGTCTCTGACTTCCCCATTTTTATTGACTCCGAGTCTGCCTGCCCCCCTGGATTCTTCCGTCCCGCTGGTGAGACGGTTCTGTTTTACCTTGTGGACTATTGCACTTTCTAGCGTTGAGTTTCCCTCCGCTATACTGCCGGAACTTTTTCGGCGTTTTCAGACTCTTTTCCCAGAGAACTCTCGGACTCCCCCTACTCTTTGGAGGACTTTGACTTTCAAAATAAACTGTTTTAAAGCTCTTCTGAGTCATTGCTTTTTGGGGTCCACCTTCCCCCACTCTGACACTTGTTACATCTCTTCAAAGAAAATAACATGTAATCCACAAAATGTTCCAAACTTTTTTGTTGTGTTTGACATCTACAATCATAGTTCGTCCTTACTGGCACTTTCCCCGTCATACCTGTTAGCTGCAGCTAGCTTAAAACGGCGGATGACAATGAAACAAAAATCCCGCCCAGTCAAAGTCTGAATTGACTTTAGAAACCCTCATTTGTCCATATTTTCTTTTTTGTTGCCCACAACGTACCGACTTGAACCGAGCCTGAACGTCTCTGCTTGTTACGTCTCTTATAAAAATAAAATTTAATCCACAATAAAATTTGGGTTGGATAGCATATTTCCCGAGTGTCTCAGTCAAACATGAACTGCAATGGCTCTTTTCTCTGCATTTAAAACAGTTCCATTTCCTAAAGTTCTTGCTCGTCTTGTGGACTTACCATTCTTCGTCCTCGAAGACATAGACGTGCAAAAGAAATCTATGAAGTTTGAATGTTACTATGTAACTGAACGGTCAATGTAAGAGATAATGGCGTGGATGAAGACGTTGGAGCTTTATTTTCACTGAGTCGTGGGGGAGGTGCGCTTCTTTCTCGCTGTTGGTGAATTGTCCTTTCAGTTGTGCTCAGTGACCTCAGTTATTTTCTTCAGTAAATGGCATTAAATCCGTCAAAATTTCTCAGTGTGATTTTTGATAGACTACGAGGCTGCAAACTTCAAACTCTTGGATTGTAGCATCATGGGTATTGTAGTCAGGAGTCTTGTGGAGTAACACTATCCTACTGTTTATGAATGAAGTTTGAGTTTATTTTATTTTAACTATACTACTTTTTCATTTCATTTAGTTATTAAAACTAAAATATATCTTTAACTAGAGAGCCACAATGGAGGGGTGAAAGAGTCCCATGTGGTTCTGGAGTGACATGCAAAGCAGGATTTGAACCAGGACTCTGTGGTGAGAGGTCAACCACTGCTCCACCCTGCAGTCCAAATTTGTATTTCTTTTCCTTTTCTTGAAAAGAAGCAAAGAGGAAAAGCAAGTGACCTATTTTAAAATTAAATACCTGTTTTCAAAAGTGTTTCCTGTTTTTTGACAGCTAAGAAAGCATGGTCAATGTGAATATTTAGCAGACCTGATGACCTAGTCTCCTGATGACATTCCCAAGAGGCGTTTTGTCACAGTTCTCATTGAGGCCTCCTGCTGGATAAATCCAGTCACCTTAAAGAACACAATAATGGTCTGACACTGCCAAGTCAACAACAGAAGACACACTAGCAGTCAGGCCGTAATGACTAGGAGGAAGATGGCGGACAACATGGCGGACAGAGGAACAGCAGCGGCTGATCTGGGCTCACAATTTTTTGGTAAAACTGCTGCAATCATAACTGACCTCAAGGAAGACATCCGTCGTTTAAGAGCTGAACTGGAAGTGAAAGACGCTCTACTTTCCAAGTTCATGGATGTCTCCTTCGCCCAGTCTAAGCGGCTAACTTCGCTTAGCGCCGCTCTCCAGGACACAGCTCCATGGGATCCTTCCACCTGCCCTCGGCCTTCTTCATTCTCGACTCCCAAACAAAGATCCCTGGATGAAGAAGTGGTTGTCCGAATGCCCAGAAAGACTTCTGATGAGACTCAAAAGCCTACGCTGAGTCTCTCAAACCGCTTCGGAAGTCTGGCTGCGGATTCTCCGGCTCCTTCGGCCACAGCGGCACGGACTCCACCAGACCTGGGCTCCATCGTCGAGTTTCCTGCTCTTCGGCGAGACGCCACAGACACTCCGATGGAACCCGCAGGCACCGCGGCGGGCAGCGATCCGGCTCGACCTTCGAGGATCGCCGCGAAAGCCTCATCCGGTCCCGACGAGCGTCGCCGGCTGGAGCTCCCCGCTTCCTCTCGGTCGACAACCTCTTCCTCCGCCGTCGGATCCTGAAGGAGGCTGTCCGTTTCCACTCCAGCGGTGCCCGCGCCTCGCCGCCATCCCAGACCGACCGCCGGCTACACGGTGAGGCCGCCGCCGTCACACAGGGACGCTCCGCTGTCGCCTCACCGGTCTGCGCTTCACCTGCGCCCGCGTCTCCTCCTCCACTGTTTGCCCCGACGACAGCAATCATCGGTGACTCCATAATAAGGAAGGTCCGCTTCTTTAACGCGGTAACTAACTGTTTTCCTGGAGCCACAGTTCTGGACATCATGGAGAAACTCCCAGAACTGTTGCGCTCTTTCCCTTCCACTGTTAGGAGACTGATTTTACACGTCGGTTTTAACGATACATCTTATAGAGAGTCTGAAACGACTAAAAAAGATTTTAACAAACTTTTTAATTTTTTAAAGTCCTGTCCATTGACTGTTTTTATTTCTGGGCCCCTTCCCTCCCTCTCCCGAGGCCAGGGCCGGTTCAGCAGGCTGCTGAGTCTGAGCTCCTGGCTCCATTCTGCTTCCAGTCAGAACGGATTTGTTTTTATTGACAATTTTAATCTGTTCTGGAACAGAAACTCTTTTTACAAAACTGATGGAATCCACCCTAGTCCACTGGGCAGCAATGTCTTAGCTGCCAACATCAGACACTCTGTCCAGATATCACCTGCCCCCATCATGACCACACCAGTCCAAACCACATCTTCATCTGCACAAACATCCGTGTGTGGAAGTGACTGACTGGATTCTGTACATTCCTCCCACAATCTCCAACACATAACTGCTCCAACCTTTCTCGGTGCTTTCCTGTCAAAGACCTGCTGTCCCGTTGCTCTATACCATTGAGACCATTATTACAGACAGGTCCGCCATGAGAGGACGTGTTGGGAGGAAACCAAACATGCGCTGCCTCTGCCCACTAAAGGAAGCACCAAAGCAGGAAGAAGCAGTTTCAACAATAAACAATCCACCACCATCTTTTAACATGGCACTTTTTAATGCTCGGTCCTTGTCCAACAAGACTTTTATTATGAATGATTTTATTTTAGATTATGACATTGATGCTCTCTTTTTAACTGAAACATGGCTGAGCACAGACGCATCCACTGTTCTCACAGAGGCCTCCCCGTCACATTTTTGTTTTGTTTTTTCAACCAGGGAGGGAAAAAAGGGTGGTGGTACTGCATCCATTATATCCAACTCCTTTGCAGTAAAGCAAATTACTTTAGATCAGTACCCCAGCTTTGAACACCATGCCCTTGTTCTTAACAGCCCTCCAGTTTTATGCATCACAGTATATAGACCACCAAAACCAAACACTGGTTTTATTGAGGAGTTTTCTGAGTTCCTTGCGTCTGTCCACATTTCCTTTAACATGATTTTAATAACTGGTGATTTTAACCTGCATGTAGACAAGGAGTCGGACCATTGCGCTACTCAGTTTATGGAATTACTCGCTTCTCTGGATTTTCAACATGTCATGCAGCCAACTCACAACAGGGGGCACACTCTTGACCTGGTAATCAGTCATGGTTTGTCAACAAGTGTGTCCACTGTTGTGGATCTGGCTGTATCTGATCAGTACTGTGTGCTTTTTAACATCACTGGTTTTATCAAACAACAGACCTCTGTGAGACCGGTGAAGAAGCGCTACTTAACTCCTGAAGTGGGCGAAAAATTTATTTCAACTGTTTGTATTAACGCTCCACTCGTCTTACCAGCCCCCTGTGACCTAATCGTAGAAAGTTTTAACAGCAAATTAAAATCCAGTCTTGATTCAGTTGCTCCACTTAAGCCTAAAAAGATAAGAATTAAACCCACACCCCCATGGAGAACTGACGGAATGAAACAATTGAAGAGACAATGTAGATCTGCTGAAAGACGTTGGAGAAAACAGAAACTTGAAATAAACTACCAATTATACCAAAATCAACTGAAACTATATAATCAATCCGTGAAACAAACCAGGAACGCATACTTTGCAAAGATCATCTCTGAGAATAAAACAATCCCAGAGTCCTCTTCTCCACAATTGAATCTTTGATCAACCCTGACCTAAATACAAACACAATGCCAGCTACCATGTCATTGTGTGAAGAGTTTGTTGACCACTTCAGGAGCAAAATAGATTCTGTCAGATCCAGTATCTTAAATGAACAAAAAAGCCTTTGTATTGAAAATGATGGCTTGATATTACACGGGGAAGCACTGGACAGTTTTGACCTGGTTGAAGCAGCAACACTTGGTCGAGTTTTCTCCCAAGTTAACCCAACAACCTCCTTTCTAGATCCCATCCCCACATCCCTTTTTAAAACATTTTATGGGTCTTTTGAGAGTGAGATTTTAGATATAATGAACTACTCTCTTCAGACGGGGATTTTCCCAGCTGCCTTTAAAACTGCCGTTGTAAAACCACTACTTAAGAAAATTAACTTAGACCCCTCAGTTTTTAATAACTACAGACCAGTGTCTAACTTACCATTTTTAAGCAAGGTTTTAGAAAAACTTGTTTTTATTCAACTGAATGAGTTTCTTGTACAAAACAACATCTTTGAGACAAACCAGTCTGGATTTAGAACAAACCACAGTACTGAGACAGCCCTGTTAAAGATAGTTAATGACATCAGGTGTGCCTTGGATTCAGGTCAGATCTCAGTATTAGTCCTACTAGATCTAAGTGCTGCTTTTGATACTGTTGATCACCTGATCCTGTTGAACAGACTCAAAAGTCTTGGCATATCAGGGACGGTTCTCAAGTGGTTCAAATCCTATCTCACGGAGAGATACTTTATGGTAAATATGGACACTTACTTTTCTAGGATCCACAAAATTAAATGTGGTGTGCCTCAAGGCTCCATACTTGGCCCCTTACTTTTTAACATCTATATGCTTCCTCTAGGGAATGTCATCAGGAGCACAACATCAGCTTTCATAGCTATGCTGATGATACCCAGCTGTACATAGCTATGTCTCCTGATGACACAGGGCCAATAGAAGCACTTTTTAACTGTATTTTAGAGGTAAAATCATGGATGGCAAATAATTTTCTGCAGCTCAACCAGGAGAAAACTGAAATTTTAATTATTGGTCCTGAAGCTAAGAGAGGGAAACTGTTGGGAATATTGTATATAAATTATGCCATGTTCTATTCCCAACTTCTAGCCTGCATCACACTGCAACAGAAGATTCCAGTCAGCAAACACCCTGAACTTTATGATGTTCTTCTAAGGAGGAAGGGTGCCATTCCCCCACGTTGACCCATGTTTGAACTGAACTCACAAACCTGTGTTGTTTCTCTTTTATGTGACACATCTGTTCTCTGTTGATAACATGCTGTGAGAGCTTCCTTTATCTTTATATGGAAGAAACAGGTTTCACCTATGACCTATTCTACCCCTCCCTAATCAGTTGAAACCTCGGGTAATTAGGGGCGTTCCTATCTAATAAAGGCAGCGAGAATTCTGGGCTGATCAGAATGTTTGTAGGAGCTTATGACTGAGCAGCCTATGAATATTCTCCCTGCAGGTGAAAACTTATTCGACTCTCTCTTGTGTTATTTGCAGATTTACTAATGTTTGGGTTTTAAACCTAACATTAATTTGGTCCTTCGAGCCGGAGTCCAAAATACCTGAGGCACTCCAGCAGGTGGGAGAGAACCAGGAAAAAGTCCGCGGCCGTGGCAATGTATACCCTTTCCGGGCCTGGGAGTACTCTCCACCGGCTGGGGTCTGACGGTTGACGGGTATCCTGAACGCCGAGAGAGTGAGTATGTTTTCAACTTAAAAGCTGTGTGCGAGCGCTTAGGCCTATAAAAGACTGTGTGTCTTAGAGAGGACTGTGTGACCTCTGACGGGGACTGTGTGACGCCTAAAATAGACTGTGTGTCTAAAATCCAAAAGACTGTGTGTCTTAGAGAGGACTGTGTGACCTCTGACGGGGACTGTGTGACGCCTAAAATAGACTGTGTGTCTAAAATCCTAAAAGACTGTGTGTCTCTAACCCTAAAAGAGGACTGTGTGACCTCATAAAGACTGTGTGTCTTCAGACTGTGTGTCTACTAAGGGTTTAGGATTAAATAAGTAGAGATCTCAAAAGGTGTGAATGTGAGTGTGTGAGGGACTGTAATTACCACTAGGTATTTACACTCCATACCAAAGCCAACAATAGTGAGCAATAAGTTTCTGTGGAAGGTTGTATCCAAGGAGACACCGCCCGTCAGGGTAGAAGCTTGTGTCTCACCACAGAGATAACTTCATTATTGCATTGTTGGTCAATTGATACTCAGTGTTAGGCCACCCTAGGTGCAAACCCCACTGAGTCCAAATTTAGTTCAAAATGGGTAAAAGTCAAAGCAAAGAAAAGGAAAAGGTCCTCCAAGACCTCTCATGCAAAGACTGGAGGGTGATTCAGCGCGAGGATCACACTGCAGTCGAACCCCTGCCATACTGGGTTAAATAATATAAGTTTAGTGGAAAACTAACTACCTGAAATAAGAAAAGAACATCCTTGAATAAAACTTTTGATGGAGCATAAAACTTATAAAGTAATAATAACCGAGCTCGGATAAATAGTAGAAAATTAAAACCGTAAAGTATTTAAAGATAAATAAATAAATAAAGCATAAAGTAAAAATAGAAGTAATGATTTAAAGAGAAAAGAACAACATCAGAAACGACATAAAGTTTAACCTAAAATAAATGAAACACAGAACAAAGGCTGCATTAGAAGCAGAGGTTGTAAAACTCGTGTCTGCGCACTCCTGCTGGGAACGTGCGGACAGTGGAAGTGTCCACCGGACACGCGCGCATGCGTGCACACACACACACACACACACAGGGGGGCCGCAGCGCGCCTCACTCGCTAAGGCTGATAAACACACACACATATGCACTCACCTAGTGCAGGGGAGGGTGATGAGCAGATACAGACACAGGGAATGACATTCCAGAGCTCATGCATACTACTGATAAGAGAAGAACAGGAGGAATAGATTTGCCACCGTTTGGTGTGCGTGCACTTAAACAAGAAAGAGGAAAAGTAATCGAGGAATTGAAAGAGTTTTGTGAAGAAGGGTTTGAACAAACTAAAATATGGATGAAAGTAGCACACCAGAGGGAAGCGGGAGAAAGAAGGGAGAAGCAAATGAAAAATGAAAAGAAAGAACAAGAAAGTACAGAGAAGACAAGAGGGCAACAGAAGGTTGTAAGATGGATACAAAACCAGTAATGTATCAAAGAAAAGAAGATAATTGAGTATGTAGGACCATATCAAGAAGCTGCTGCTCTGTTAGAAGGAGCTGCAGGGGGACAAGCAGCAGGGAAGGAGGAGTTATGGGGCGCAGCCGCTCCTATAATTCTTCCTCCCCCGTATGCGCTACAACGCATTCAGCAACATCATATGCAATTAAGGAGTGGGGGCTCAGCGGCGACCTGGAACAAAACCATGCAAAAAGGGGATAAGGTTCTAACTGAACCATCCCAAGGTCCATCCTGCGTGGAGTCTTTTCCACTAATAGAACTGCCCAACCCAGATAATCAAGCAGATATGGTGCGAGTGTACAGAACGTGGACAAAGGAGGATGTGATTAAGGCAACTAGTCATATTCCTCCATCAGAAGAGGATGTGAATGAATGTCTTGCGATGGTGAATGGACTAATACAGTCTCATGGATTGAATGGTTTGGAGGTACAACAGGTGTGGATGACAATATTGGGTTCGAAATGGCATCTGGTGCGAGGAAATTTTGTTCCAACACAGGCCAATGGCTAAGCAATGGAAGCAGGAAGTCAGGCATTAACACACGCCTGTACTGCACTGCATGACAGAGTCAGACAAAGATACCTCAGACGAGCAAATTATTCTGAGATTGGAAGATATACGCAGAAGGATGGTGAAAATTTTGATGAATATAGGGTGAGAATGGAAAAAGTGTTTAAGACACACAGTGGGTTGGAAGAAAACAATGATGGTGCTGGCCCATACAGACAACAACTTAAAAACGCCATACACCAAGGGTCACTGCCAGGAATAAAAGGATGGTGGATAAGCATTACATTGCTTTCTCCACCGGAACTCTGAATGAGTATGTGACTCATGCCACTCATGCAGAGAAGGTTTTGAAAACAAAAAAGGCAAAGAAGCAACCGTCTAAAGATACATTCTATCAAGATGATGAATGTAATGAAATATTTTATCAACAACCTATGAGAGGCAGAGGAATGGGAAGAGAGCGAGGCCAAGGGAGGGGCAGGGGTAGAGGAGCATTTGGAAGAGGAAATG
Source organism: Oryzias celebensis (assembly GCA_014656515.1). Taxonomy (NCBI): domain Eukaryota; kingdom Metazoa; phylum Chordata; class Actinopteri; order Beloniformes; family Adrianichthyidae; genus Oryzias; species Oryzias celebensis. Next base: position 17,149,233 of record BNCR01000018.1, on the reverse strand, counting down.
TCAGGCCCAGAGAATGCTGGACCTGTGGGAAAGAAGGTCACATGGCACGAGACTGCCGCTCCAACCCAGCTCCCCCTGGTCAATATTCTGCATGACTAGGCACAGCTAAAGGGCTAGAAGAGCTCGCCGTTGAGGAACAAACAGAGAATGCATTAACCTCAGACCTGATAGGAATAATGAACCTACAACAATTCTTTTACGAAGAAAAAGTTAGACCAGTGATTAACCTGAACATTAATGGACAAAATTACGAATTTCTGTGCGACACAGGTGCATGCAAAACAACAATGAATGTCATGCCCTCAGGTGCACAATTAAGTGAAAATACTTCAGTGGTCAGATCAGCACAGGGAGCACTACAAACAGTGCATGAAACAAAACCACTGTGGGTCCAAGACCCAGAAGGAATAGCAGCAAGAATACCCATGCTATTCTTACCAGAATGCCCAGTAAACCTACTAGGCTGAGATGGCCTCCATGAGCTAAAATTAGCTATAGTTCACACTGACACATTTTGCTCAGTGAAGCTGAAGAGGAACTACTAGCTGAAATTCCTCAACATCTATGGTCCAAAGGATCATCTGATGTGGGTTTAATCAAGGGGGCAATACCTGTAATTATAAGACCAAAAACAGAATATAGACCCAGAATTAGGCAATATCCTCTGAAACCTGATGCAGTGGAGGGTATAAAACCAGTGATAAAAGATCTGCAGCAAGCTGAAGTTATTATTGAATGTCCAGACTCACCTGTAATTACTCTCATATTTCCGGTAAAGAAAGCTCCTCCCTCAGTGGGATGGAGAATGGTCCAAGACTTGATGGCTGTAAATAATGCAGTCATTCTGAAAGCATCCTGTGTGGCAGATCCATACACCTTCCTGAACAGTATGGATCCAGAGGCCAAATATTTTACTATGGTCGATATTAGCAATGCGTTTTTCTCAGTCCCAGTACACCAAGACAGTCAGTACTGGTTTGCATTTACTTCTGAAGGAAAGAAATGCACCTTCACAAGACTTCCCCAAGGATATTGTGAATCACCTACCATTTATTCCCAAGTGTTAAATGCTAGTTTAGAGCCCTTCGAGCCTCCACAGGGAAGCCAAATACTAACATATGTTGATGATATCTTGATAACCTCCAAAATAAAAGAGCAGTGTTTAACAGACTCAATAGCCCTGCTTAAACATTTAGCAAATGAAGGTCACAAAGTGAGTAAATCAAAGCTGCAATTGTGTGAAGAAAAAGTGAAATATCTAGGTCACCAATTCTGTGCAGACGGCAGAACTGTAATGGAAGAACAACAACTATGGAAAAACAAAGGAGCACAGCTCAAAAACGACATTTATATGTGACCAGAAAACAAACCAATCCTAAAAAAAAAACATATACAAATGGGCAGTAATATTGAGCCATGGGAAAACCCATGTCTCAACAGGAGGGATGGTAGGACTGGTTAATCAAATCTATACAACGTATGGATTAAACAATTACTCAAAAATCTATACAACGTATGGATTAAACAATAACTTAAAAAAAAAAAAAAAAAAAAAAAAAAAAATTTTTGTAGAGCATGTCTTATATGTGCTTACCACCCTCAAAGTGCAGGACTGGTTGAAAGAATGAATGGAACTATAAAAAAAATAGATTAAGGAAGTGCATGGAAGGAACTGGACTCAATGTGTAGAACTAGTCCAAATGCACATTAACATCACAGGCTCTGAAGGGTTAACTCCCTATGAAACCTTATTTGGAAGACCTTACAGACTTCCTTATTTTAACAACAAATGGGAAACAGCTGAAGAGCAAAATTTAGCTGACCACATGAGACGAATGATTCAGAAACAAAGCGAACATCAGAATAACCAAGAGCACATATCCTCTGTGTCTCCACAGGAGGGATTCCTAGTTGAACCAGGAGATTGGATCCTGATAAAATCAATTGAAAAGAAGCACTGGCACTCCCTAAGTGGGAAGGGCCATACCAAGTGCTGCTTACAACAGGCACCGCAGCAAAAATAGCAGAACGAACTACGTGGATCCATTTGAGCCATTGCAAGAAAGTGATAAAACGAGAATAAAAATAGTTTAGCTGTTCCCCGTGTAGTGTAGGAATTTTTCAACAGGCACTAACAAGGAAAGGCCAACTACAAAGGGATTAACAACTCTAGGTTGTTTTTGTCTCAAACCTGGTGAAGATTGTCTCCCCCTTGTGTGAGTGCATAGGAAAAATTCATTAGGATGCGTGTGTTGATTCTTTTCTTCATAAGCACCCTGCTCATAGCAGGGGCATCAGCGTTCAGACCTAATGATAAATGGAAACCTAGCTCTTCGTTGTTAAGTGGAAAGATAAAAAAAAAATCCCTGTAAACTTATAGCTTTGTGTCCTAATATTACTAAAACAACGCAAAAAGAAAAGATACCAGATATAACGGCAGGTCCAAAATCAACCTCAGCACAACCTGAGCAAATATTCATTAGGCCAACATTGGATGACTGGTTTAAGGTCACCACAGGGGTGACACAAAGAAGGAACAACTGGCTCCTCATGGTGGAACAAGCAGGCATAATGAGCAAAACGGACTGTGTGGTATGTATGGGAGCCAGACCTCTTTTACATGTTGTTTCTTCTACTGTTACATCAGATTGTTTGTTGTCACTACTGAATTTCACAGTACCCTCAACGAACTGTTCCTTTTGGGACACAGTTTATCCCCTCACCAAAGCAGAGACTAAGAAGCCATTGTTTTCCTTCAAAGTAGCTGCAGCCACTCCAGGCTCCAGGCTAGGGAATCTTTCTGCTGTCAGTTGTGTTCATTTCTTACAGGTTGACCTGCACTTCATGCCACAGTCCAGGAGTGACATCTGGTGGTGGTGTGGTGACAACCGCCTGTGTGACCGCCTGCCATATAACACCACAGGACTGTGTGCCTCTGTCTCCCTCATTCTCCCAGCTCTGATCTTTCCCCTCACAGCTGATCAACTCTTAGCCAACTCCCGCAGCATTCGGCCATACACCTGGAGGCAGAAACGCTCCATGCAAACATCTATGACGGGGTGGAGCAAAGATGATCCCACCTATATAGATGGCATCGGGGTACCGCGAGGAGTCCCTGATGAATACAAGCTGGCAAACCAGATTGCAGCTGGATGGGAGTCTTTCATCTGCTGGTGGTGTACTACACACAAAAATGTTGACAGAATTAATTACATTCATTACAATGTGCAGCGCCTAGGAAATATGACGGCTGATGGGTTCTCTGCTATACATGAACAATTATCTGCAACCTCACTGATGGCTTTTCAGAACCGCATTGCTGTGGACATGCTGTTGGCCGAGAAAGGAGGAGTCTGTGCGATGTTTGGAGAACAGTGTTGCACCTTCATACCTAACAACACTGCACCGGATGGTAAACTAGCTAAGGCCCTGGAGGGTCTCCGCTCTCTTAACAGCAAAATGAAAGACCACTCTGGAGTGGACACTTCTTTCTGGAATGGGTTCGGAGATATGTTTGGACAATATCGTGACTTGGTTCTGTCTGCCATGATGTCTCTGGCTCTCTTTGCAGCTCTCCTCACCATCTGCGGATGCTGCTGCATCCCCTGCATAAGATCTCTGGTGGAGAAGCTGATTCACAGGGCAGTGGACCCTGTGCAAACCAATGTCACAGAAATGTATGCTCTGCTTTCTCCCCGACAGCACTCAGATGACGACGATTCTGATGGAGAAGACGGCATGCTGGTTCCAGCTCAGCTCTTCACCCCAGAAACTCGACTTTAAAACGCCTCTGAGTGTACCCTTTTTTCCTTTGCTTGTGATGCTGTATCTGAAAATCGAAAGAAATGGATGCAGTTGATTCTAAAATGAAGAAATGGCATAAACAGGAGGGAAATGTTGGGAATATTGTATATAAATTATGCCATGTTCTATTCCCAACTTCTAGCCTGCATCACACTGCAACAGAAGATTCCAGTCAGCAAACACCCTGAACTTTATGATGTTCTTCTAAGGAGGAAGGGTGCCATTCCCCCACGTTGACCCATGTTTGAACTGAACTCACAAACCTGTGTTGTTTCTCTTTTATGTGACACATCTGTTCTCTGTTGATAACATGCTGTGAGAGCTTCCTTTATCTTTATATGGAAGAAACAGGTTTCACCTATGACCTATTCTACCCCTCCCTAATCAGTTGAAACCTCGGGTAATTAGGGGCGTTCCTATCTAATAAAGGCAGCGAGAATTCTGGGCTGATCAGAATGTTTGTAGGAGCTTATGACTGAGCAGCCTATGAATATTCTCCCTGCAGGTGAAAACTTATTCGACTCTCTCTTGTGTTATTTGCAGATTTACTAATGTTTGGGTTTTAAACCTAACAGAAACTGTTTTTGAAGTTAAAAGAACTTTCATTAGATTATTCAGAAACGGTAAGAAACCTTGGCGTTATTTTTGACTCTAAGCTAACTTTCATCCCACATATTAAACATGTGGTTAAACGTGTTTTTATCATCTTAGAAACTTGGCTAGAGTCCGCCCACTACTCTCTCTCGCTAACATGGAGATGCTGATGCATGCTTTTATCACAAGTAGAATTGATTATTGTAATGCCCTGCTTGCCGGTCTTCCAAAGACTAACATTAAGAATCTTCAGCTTCTCCAAAATTCTGCTGCAAGACTTCTTACTAAGACCAGCCGACAGGCCATATCACTCCAATTTTAAAATTCCTGCATTGGCTCCCCATAAGCTTCAGGATTGATTTTAAGATACTTTTAATGGTTTTTAAATGTCTTAACGGTCTTGCGCCTTCTTATCTGTCTGACCTTTTAGTTAAATATGAACCCTCGCGGACCCTGAGATCCTCTGGCACTCGTCTTCTAACCATTCCAGCAGTAAAAACCAAAACTTATGGAGAGGCATCCTTTCAGTATTATGGCCCTCGTTTGTGGAACGGTCTGCCAGAGGATCTAAGAGCTGCAGAGAGCATAGATGTTTTTAAGAAAAGGCTCAAGACCCACCTTTTTAACCTGGCTTTCATATAATTTTTACTTTATATCTTTTACCTATTTATCTATTTTATAATGTTTTATAAATTTACAATAAACTATTAATTTATTTTAAATTCCTCATTATAATGTTTTATTGTTGGTTTTTTAGCTTTTAGCAATGTTTCGTTTTTAATTTAATTTTATTTTGTTTCCAGTGCTTCCTCAGTTGGGTTCTCTCTCTCTATGGGTCGGCTGCCGTTCAGCTGCGGCGGCTCTGGATGGGGAACTGCATCGCTCCCTAGCTGTGGTGAGGCGGGTCCCTGCTTGTGTCGCTGCATTTGGTTGGCTGTGCCGCTACTCACAGAGAGAGAGGTCCCAACTATTTGCGTTTCTAAAAACAAACTGTCATGCTCAGCCTGTTTCTCATTGCCAATCTCCATCAGTTAGGGGTAGGAGGACTGAAAGGGGTGGGGTTGTGTACAGATCTGAGGGAGGGACTTTATGTTAATTTATACTTATTTTTATATTATTGTTTGTTTTTATTTGCTCATTTAGTATCATTATTTTCTTTTATTTATTTTTATTTTGTGTAAAGCACTTTGTGTTATGTTTTATATGAAAAGTGCTATACAAATAAAGATTGATTGATTGATTGATTCCATTAGACTTGTGGGTTGACAAGCAGTTCAACTGAAAAATACCCCCCTCATTTATTGTCAACTGTGTAAACCAACAAACTTGCCAATAGTGAAGACCCCATCAAATATCATTTATCAACATTTAGAAGCCAGTCTCATACCATCTCCATGTGCTTTGGAATGCAGGAGACCAACTGAAAGAACTGTTAGGCTTCAACCATCTTCTATGATGGAGCAGCAATATCATCACATCAGTGGAGAAAAAAGCAGGACAAGCTGGTGATGAAGGCAGGATTTGTTGGCTGCAGTCTGTCGCAGGCAGAAGTGGTGAGAAGTTGGATGGAAAATAAAACCAAAAAAAACTCACCAGACTTCAGCTGTAGCCTAAAAGTGTGCAGCAGCTTTCAACATGGAAATTCAAATCTTTCCTCGTTGTTTACTAAATTACAATTTAGAACAAGGTCAAAAAACAAGCTAACTCAACATGGGATGTTAGAGCAATATTTTACAGTGATACAGAGTTTTGTGTTCTATGCAAACATTATAGTCTTAAACAGTTAATCAAAAAAGTGATTTAGTGACTGAGAAAAAAATGAAATTATTTACCACATCAAAATGTAATTGTTATTACGTTTGATTGGGCAACTTAAAATGTATTTGTACAAAAAATCCACAAGTTTCATGCAAAAGGGAATTTATTGGTCAGTTATTTCATCTGACTTATTTGTGAGGGTGATTTTGGATGTATGCGGGGATCAAAGTTCTTCATCTCAGGAACTACTGTCCAAGTTGTCCTCCTCTGTGGAGGAGTCACCCAAACACCATGCTTGCTCTCCAAAAACATGCAGGTTTGAAGTGCTAGAGACATCCTGCTGAGCGTGAACTTCAGTCAATCTTCTTATTAGCAGCCTCTCACGTCCTTGCTCAGTCAATGCCTCAATGCTGCCAGACAATGACACAAAGAGAACAATAAATGCAGAAAGCTCCTCACACTAAAAAAAAACAAACAAAAGTTTTACTTACTATGCTGGATGATCCTCTGTGAGGAAGAGCTTCAAGTATTCCAGCCTCCAATCCACTCCCTCAGCGTTGCTGGTCAAGCTTTTCAACCTTCTGCTTGTTCCAGCCAATGGCCTAAATGGTAAAGACATCTGTAGAACCATATATAAGCCCAGCAAAGAAAACACTTTATAATTTTAAAAATATATTTGCCAGCTTTTAAAGTCATGGCTGTCCAAGAGAGGAAAGTCTTCACCTGCTTTAAGCTCCTCCCTCATTGTTGTTCTGACTTCCTTTTGGTTTTCTTCTCCCCAATGAGAAGAGAACAAATGTGATTTGTCTCTGAAGCCATTGAGTTTAAGATAGATCCAGAGTGATCATAAAAAAATATGCTGGTAACAATTCCTTACACATCCGGAGGACCCGGGGAACACAAGGACACGCTGGAGCGACTACGTCTCTTGGCTGGCCTGGGAAACCGCGGGAACGGGAGCGGAAGAAGATGGATGGATCCAGGAACGTGGTTTAGCATGCATGATTGAGAGGAAAGGACGCATTGTCAACAACCCCTTAAATGCAGGACAGTGGCACACAACCCTCTGCAAATATGAGCAGTGTTTGCATAATAAGACCAGAGGAGAAAAAGTGAATATTATGTGTAGCAAATTGTTTCTAATGATACAGAGGATATAGAACATATCAACACAGAATGACTTGTTTTCCAGCAGAAACCTTGACCGTGTTTGACCGGTAGAGCAGTCACAGCCGGTAAGGATGACAGGTAAAAAGCACACTTGTAAAGTAAGCAATTTTGATGAGGTAAAACATTTCCAAATATTTATAGGAAATTTGTTATTTTTCTACAGAGAAGAAAAACCTTTTGAAAGACAGACTTATAATCAAACAATCTTGTTAAATTTGAATGATTTACCAAATTTAAAAGGAGCCATGTGATCTTGATAACAAGAAGTATCTCTTTCATGGAAGGTGAATTTTCCTCCTTGGCCAGCGAGATCCCTCCACCGTCGCTGATTGGTTATGCAGCACCATGCCATCATGTACACCAAGAGCGCATGATGCATAATGTAGTGGTCCTGGTAAGCAGTCATGACACAATAACTGTAACCTGATGGCAATTCACCTCATTTTAGCCTCCAAGATAACATCTAATTTACCACAAAGGCTCTCAACACTGCCTACTTTTCCAAAGAGGAAGCTTTACTAGTTATCCCATGGAATGGAGTTGGGTTTTCAGCAGGGCCCTAAAGGTCTTGGACATCTTTGATAAGGAACCCTACAAGAGAGAAAAAAAAAAGATGGTGAGGGTTGCAATCTAAGTGAGTGGTGTTTATCAGTTTATCTTTTAGACAACTCACAACAGCATCACAAAAGTCCTGCCCCCGAGTTTGGCCCTTAAGCGGTACGAGTTCAATCAGTTCTTTCCGCGGCCCATCAGCATTGGCGTACCTGCATAACAGAGCTATCTGCTCAACGTTGTTTTACATCACTTGACTCATCACAGGCAATTGAAAATGCTTGAGCTGAATTAATGTCATCTATTTGCTTACTACTGATATTTGCTGCCATTTTAATGGTCTTGTCCTTAACGGTCTTTGCAGGTCTTTAATTTTCTGAACAATTTCCTTTTTGTTTTTAAAATCGAGAATAGATGCTCTGATATTTGAATAAACGTTTCTTTTATGTATTTTCCATCTGTGAACGGCTTACCCCTGATTAAAATCTCTTGAGCTGCCAAAAAAACTAGCAGCTGTTGTTGACTGAGGAGAGCTGATCCATTGTTTGAAAGATAGTTTTCTCTCTTCAGCTTGTCGTTGCAATTCCGAAATTCCTCTCTATTTTTCAGCAAGTGCAAAATGCTTGCTTTGAAAATGTCTTTCAACGTTACTTTTTTGTTGTTTGATAGTTTCTCGCTACATATCAAGCACACAGGTAAGCCAGCGTCTTTGGCGATGAATGCAAAAGCAGATGTCCGCGCTGCATTAAACTCTCTATTTTCTTCCGACACTTTTCTTTTTTAGGCTCTTCTCATGCTTACAGTGGTAGGGGTTCCCGCCGTGGTCTCGCCAGCAAGTAAAGGCGACAGCTGCTGACGTTGATGTGACATATATTTTAAGTGACAAATTATTAAAAAAAATAAAATAAAAAAACTTTATTTAGATGGTATCAACTATAACCCCAGGGGAATTGTGCAACAAAATGAACACATAATGACAATAATAAAAGAAAAAAACAACAAAAAAAAACATTCCATGGTTTTTTGTCACGGCCATCGGGAGCCACTACAAGGAGGCTAAAGAGCCGCAGGTTGCCGACCCCTGACTTAGAGTGTTGAAACTTTTAGAAACTTTTCCGAACAAATTGCTGTAACGACTTTTTCAGCAAAATGTAGGAAAATCCCTCTAGATGCATAAAATCTAACTCTCAAAGCTGTAGGACAAATACTTTTGCCTCCACAGCCACTAGACTGACACTGAGTACACCCATTCCTCCTATACCTGCCAATATTACATTTTCCAGCTGATTCAAACACCAACTCTGTTTTTAACTTGCGATTATGAGAACATGCTTGAACCTAAAGACATTAAACTTTCACAAATTGTAGCCTAAAATTGTAAATTGTAGAAAAGTGAAAGACTTTTGAAGATATCATCATTTGTTTGGAGTTCGTTCAAAAAGCCGCTTTGCCATAGGACAACACGGGGTTTTTAGCTCATCATAAGATCAACTTTTTAGTGACACTTCTGATTGAATTCACATATATATTTTAAACTTGACATAAAATGTATATCAATGGATTCCTGTACTCTTGTACTTTGTAAAACTGAAAGAATTTTTCTGATCAGACGTACGGCTGACGTATGGCGGTCATTTATTCGGAGCAAGCGTTAAAATCCAGATTCTGCCAAGTCATGCTCCCAAGATGCACCTGCTCACCCCCCACCCCCACCCCCCGCCTCACAGGCACACAGACTCAGAATGAAGCAGTTTCAGGATTTTTACAGAGGTATACAGAGATTTCTCTTAAACTGAGTTTTTCATATAGATTTTTCTAGAGTTGAACATATCTTTCTTTAAAACAAAGCTTTTAGAAATATACTAGCATTTTTCAACATTTTAATCTTATTTACATGTTAGTTCTTGTCTGTTCTGTTTATATGTTGCTTTTTACACATCACCTCTCTTGTTCATATTTTTCGGCACTTATTGATTGAACTTTGGCTTCTACTGAGGTTTGAAAGCCAATTTAGCATTAAGTTAATGTTTTAGCTGTATGCTAGATGTTTTTAGCTAAATTGGCATCTACCAACATTTGAACATTTCAGCAATATGCTAGCTGTTTGAGCTAATTTGGTATCTGCCAAGGTTTTTCAAGCTAATTTGGCTTTTAGCTAACATTTCAGCAATATGCTAACAGTGTGCTGGGTAATTTAATAAACAGTGTCACTTCACACCTCCTGGTAGTCCCTCTCCAGAACCGCCATGTCCTCTTGGGCCTTGGAGAACTGCCCCTCCTCCATGCCCTCCCCTACATACCAGTGGGAGAAGGCCTTCTTGACAAACATGAGGTTGAACTTGTGGTTCAGGTGGGCCCAGGCCTCAGCAATGGCGGTGGTGTTGCTCAGTGTGGAGAGGGTCCTAGGAACTTTGGCCAGTTCTCCACCAGCGACCACAGCTGGCGATCTGTGGTTTATGCCCACCTTAAACCTGGTGGGACACCAGTCCACAACCGTGATGTTGCACTTAAATCTGATGGTGGCAATGACGGTGTCATGTTCTGGGTGACACGCCGCCTCGGTGTAAAGTACTTGCCGTGGCGATGATCACATTTTGCCATTTGATTTATTGGATTAAAGCAGGCGTCAGTGATGTCTGCCACGGACAACATTGGCTCACAGCAGACTTTCTTTGTGGATACCACAGGGCCGTGAGACAGCAGCGGGAAGTGTGGGAGGTGTGGGTGTGGGTTTGTCTTGAAATCCATTATGTCCACGTTTAAGATCCCACATGCGTCTTCAGGGCTTCCTGCTATAGTTTTGGTGGGAACACTGGCTCTGGTTTCACCTCTGCTGATGGAATCGTCATTCAGCGCCGATGTAACTGAAGAAAGTGTTGAAGGAATCATCTCCTCCTCCAGTGGCTGCCGGTAGGTCCCAGTGCGCACATCATCTGAGAAAACCAAAAGAGATTGAATCACTGGTTCACACAAAACCTGATAATCTGTATGTTTGTCAGACAGTGACGCTAACCGATAACTGTGGGTACCAGGTCAACAGACACAGCCTTGGGAAAGTGCTTTCCAGCTCCTATCTCACTGAAGAATGTGTCTTTAAAAAAGTCATCTCCTCCTCCAATGGTCTTGTTGTTGGGCTTCTGCCCATCAGGTTGGATCGCATGTTCCAGGCAGTAGAGTTCCCAGAATGCATTGCCAATCTGGAAACCAGCCTGATCAACGTGCACTAAGATACACTAACGTTGGAAGAACTAAGAAAGACAAAAAAAAAAGAACAGGGGGGGAGATTAGGCATCATAGAACTATGTTGAATATGACATAAATCCACTTTGAAAATAAATTGTTCTCTTTATGTAATTTCTAATACAAATATTTTTATTTTTAAATACGCTGGGGAAAAAAAGTTGCACTCTGCCCATTTTCCCCATCCTCTGAGTGCTTAACTTCTTCTGGACTGAAGACAGCAACAAGTTCCTCCCATCGACTCCTATCAGGGCTAAATCTTATTTTCGATCGATATTATACATCTGTGTTATGATTTATATATTTCTATGAGTTTCTCCCAAAATATTTATTATAACATGAATATGATGACGAGTCTTCATTACTAGCTCATAAATGTAGACATTTATTTGCTTTAGAGAGATTATTGATTTTTACAGAACGGTCTTTTTCTTGAAGCTTGCTCTTTGTAAACGCTCCCTTTGCCGCCGTCTCGCTGCATTAAATAGCAGCTATGAATGCTATTTAAGACTCAGCTCCACCTCGCTGTGTACCAGATTGTGGTCATTTCTCATTTCTCTCTGTTCTTCCAGTTACCCGTCTCGCCTGATTGCCGCCTCGCTCGACCTTCGTTCCCGCCCTGGACCCTCGAGTCTGCCTTCGGTGCTTCCGCCTTGGACCTGACCGACGCCGGTGTCTCTGACTTCCCCATTCTTATCGACTCCGAGTCTGCCTGCCCCCTGGATTCTTCCGCCCCGCTGGTGAGACGGTTCTGTTTTACCTTGTGGACTATTGCACTTTCTAGCGTTGAGTTTCCCTCCGCTATACTGCCGGAACTTTTCGGCGTTTTCAGACTCTTTTCCCAGAGAGCTCTCGGACTCCCCCTACTCTTTGGAGGACTTTGACTTTCAAAATAAACTGTTTTAAAGCTCTTCTGAGTCATTGCTTTTTGGGGTCCACCTTCCCCCACTCTGACACTTGTTACATCTCTTCAAAGAAAAATAACATGTAATCCACAAAATGTTCCAAAACTTTTTTGTTGTGTTTGACATCTACAATCATAGTTCGTCCTTACTGGCACTTTCTCCGTCATACCTGTTAGCTGCAGCTAGCTTAAAACGGCGGATGACAATGAAACAAAAATCCCGCCCAGTCAAAGTCTGAATTGACTTTAGAAACCCTCATTTGTCCATATTTTCTTTTTTGTTGCCCACAACGTACCGACTTGAACCGAGCCTGAACGTCTCTGCTTGTTTCGTCTCTTATAAAAATAAAAATTCAATCCACAATAAAATTTGGGTTGGATAGCATATTTCCCGAGTGTCTCAGTCAAACATGAACTGCAATGACTCTTTTCTCTGCATTTAAAACAGTTTCATTTCCTAAAGTTCTTGCTCGTCTTGTGGACTTACCATTCTTCGTCCTCGAAGACATAGACACTTTATTTTCACTGAGTCGTGGGGGAGGTGCGCTTCTTTCTCGCTGTTGGTGAATTGTCCTTTCAGTTGTGCTCAGTGACCTCAGTTATTTTCTTCAGTAAATGGCATTAAATCCGTCAAAATTTCTCAGTATGATTCTTGATAAGCTACGAGGCCGCAAACTTCAAACTCTTGGATTGTGGCATCATGGGTATTGTAGTCAGGAGTCTTGTGGAGTAACACTATCCTACTGGTTATGAATGAAGTTTGAGTTTATTTTATTTTAACTATACTACTTTTTCATTTCATTTAGTTATTAAAACTAAAATATATCTTTAACTAGAGAGCCACAATGGAGGGGTGAAAGAGTCACATGTGGTTCTGGAGTGACATGCAAAGCAGGATTTGAACCAGGACTCTGTGGTGAGAGGTCAACCACTGCTCCACCCTGCAGTCCAAATTTGTATTTCTTTTCCTTTTCTTGAAAAGAAGCAAAGAGGAAAAGCATGTGACCTATTTTAAAATTAAATACCTGTTTTCAAAAGGTGTTTCCATTTTTTTGACAGCTAAGAAAGCATGGTCAATGTGAATATTTAGCAGACCTGATGACCTAGTCTCCTGAGGACATTCCCAAGAGGCGTTTTGTCACAGTTCTCATTGAGGCCTCCTGCTGGATAAATCCAGTCACCTTAAAGAACACAATAATGGTCTGACACTGCCAAGTCAACAACAGAAGACACACTAGCAGTCAGGCCGTAGGTAACGACTAAGTTCAGGCTAGGCTGTGCCACATGCTGGGTAAACTCCATACTACATAAAAGATTTAAAAATTCAAAGGCAAAAAGATCATTCAGGTCGTCAAACTTTAACTTGTTAAACTTTAACTTTGCAGAAGTAACGTGTCCACATTTCTGAGATTCAAATGCTTTAGTAACCCATTCTTGAGCATCTTTATTTAGAGCTGACACAGACACACAATAATTTAAGTGTAAATGATGGGTAAAAACAAAGTAGTTACCATAGGCTTTGGTTCTAGGATTCTGTGGAAGAAAAAAAACAAACAGTTTACTTTATTTAAAGTCTGTTTAAACACTGTTATCTTTTTAAGATGTAGAATATTCATTTTCCTTATTTTCAGTAAGCATAGCACAGCAAGATAATACATTCAATAATAAATGCATATCAATAATACAAAAATACATTTAAGCTGTAGCCATTAACATTGTTTTGACAATCCTCTTTAGTATTCTCCTTCCTCATTGTACCTGTTGATCATATGTGAGTACAGTTCATTTTTTTGTCAGCAGAGGGCGCTAGTGTCCTTGAAACGTTTTAATCATTTTCCTTAACATTTCATATGTTTTTATATGTATTTTCCTACTATTTAGATCACATCTATGGAGCTGTTAGAGCAATAATAATTGATCTTGGAGAGTATTTCAATGATTACTTGAGTTCAGCTAAAGGTCGTGAGAAGTACTTATTTGTGTAAATGATTTGTGCAATTCATGTGTCAATGTTAAAACATTCCTTTTTTGTCTGCTAGTTCTACGGTGTTGATGTGGTCTCTCCTGTGTGTGATAAGGAACAAGCCGGTGTTTTAACGATCTGTCCTACCTCAGGAGATTTTCCTACCCGTAGTACAAAATGATGGATAATGCTATCCAAATGTCTGACCTTATCAGATATTCCTACCTACTGTAGATAGAAAAAAAAAGGAACAGTTTTGATGTTATGATGGGGTCAGCACAGACTCACGGGGTCACGATTTATCTTACTCCTGAATACAAATTTTCCCCCTTTAACTTACTTTAGCAAATACGTCACAGAGCCTGAATTTCACTGTGGACCTTCCAGCAGCAACAGAAAGTTTAATGAAAGTGTTGCTTTGGTGACAGCGCTGTTGTTACACTCATGCTATGATGATGCTTAACGCTCTGTTCTGTGTGTCTCCTATATGTAATCACGGACCGATTTAAAGTCAGAATATATTTTCATGAGGCAGATTTAAGGCATGCTGGATAAATAAAAGAAGATACACTCATAGAATAAACAAATACATAAATAAAACTCATAAAAAAACTGTATTTTAGAAATATATTAACATACACGAATCCACTTTGTATGGAATTTCATTCATAATCTGTAACATTATAGAGCATCCCACCCTCACTTACCCCCCTTCGGGAGATCACTGCATCTTCACAAAAATCATTTTATTATTCTGTCATTGTAATTTTTGTTAAAGAAAGTCAAAGCAGAGAGAAAATTGGAGGTTAGATTTTCTGGCCATATCGCCCAGCCCTAAGATTGGTGAGGATCAAAGAGGAGAAGATGACTGATTGCAGAAATGTAAATAGTTTGGATCATTTCTGATGCCAACTCGGCAAAGACAGAGGTCAGAGGTCAGCAGGTTTTTTTTAAACATTTATGTCATTTCAACAAATTGTGACTATGAGAGAGAAGCACTAGATGAGACCAAAACATGGAAAGACAAACATGGATGAGAGAAAAGATGAACACTGATGCAGCCTCAATGACCAGTGGAGGAGATCAATAGAGTCAGCATGAAATGGAGTTGTCTGAGGTAGAACAGAATTTAAATGTCCAAAGTGGAGAATTTCTTTTTAGACAGCGTTCTATGTTGACAACGATTTTTCTCCATAAACCCTGTGTTGTTGGGTCAAAACAGGGAAATAGCACAAACTCACAAAAAAAAATCACCCTTTAATATGACAGTACTGAAGGTAGAACAACGCTCACAAGTAATATCTCCCCTAATTATACAATTATATATCAAACACTAATTGTAATTGAAAGTGCAGTCTTATTTCAGGTTTTTTAACATTACAGAAATGTAATGTTATTTTGAAAAAAGACACTTCTGATCTCTGAACTTTTATGATTACAAATCTTTCTTTAAAGCGTTGACTATCTGCAACACAGCAAAACATTGGAGAAGTATTAATAATTGACCAAAATGAACTGTTATTCTTTTATGAATAAATCCTGAGACAATATTGGGCACAAAGCAGTAAAGTCTGTGGGTGACCTGCTGGGCGCTCAGGTTGTGGTTGTGGCAACTTTTTCGTTTACAGTCTGATCTTTTTAAAATATTTTGAAATTATTTTCTTTATTTTTATGAAAGCGCATTGCACTCAATTTAAAAAAGAAGACATCTTTTTTATGGAATGCAATACTCTTCCATAAAGATTAGTTTCTATAACTAGTGATACATGATAAAATAATTACTTTAAAGCTTTCGTTAATGTCATGCACTGAAAAAACATGCATTATATATAAAATCGTGCAACATTTTGCCTGAAATTGTGTCTGTTCTTACAGATCACTGTGATAATTGTGAGTCTTTATCATTTAAAAAAGTAATGACATGTAGCCACAAGTGTGTGTGTTTGTGTTGACTGAGACGTTTGTGTGCAAATACTAGAAATTCCCAGCGCACCTGAATGCAGCAAAAGCGAACTCCTAATGAAAGCGCAGAAATTCCATGCAGTCCGTGAATGCACCAGCTGCTGCATGAATATGAGGATTAAATCTGCGCAATAAGTCAGAATGAAATGTTTAACAACTCTGGGATGGATGTTTGTGTTGGCCAGTGGGAGGGAAAGGAAGATACCTAAAAGACACGGTTGTGAGTTTGAGCCCATGTCGACATGATGAACAATGTCCAGTGCTTTAAGTGGACAAAAGAAGTGGCGGTACTCTCTTTTATGGAAGTCAAAACATAAAATGCAGAAAATCTTGAATGTAAAATGTGATCAATAAAAAAAACATTTTTTTCTGTGTCAAAATATGAAATAAGAAAGAGGGAGTTCAGGTCAAGTCTATAAATAAATGTAGTCACACATCGACTGAGTACATGAAATTATTTTAAATGAGATTACAATTACAACGTTACATCACATCATTACACTGCACGTACTGCTGTGACCTCATCCTAAAAGCTAGCTTGTAGCTTGTAGCTTGTAGTTCAACAAGACACAGCTAACCATTGAAATGTGGTCGTGTGAATGCAAGCTGGTTAAAACAACTTTTAACGTGATACACATTGTTTCTCACTGTTTTCCCGACAATCTATTATCATAAACACTTATCATCCTACATTCATAGCCAACGTCTCCCCAGTACTGCAGTTGCTAACATCCTCTGAGTTAAAGCACACACGGCATGGTTCTTGCCAGTAACCGTCTGTAGTATTTCTCCACTGTGTCAAAGTAACATAAACATTTGTTGTTCCTGTTGTTCAAAACTGGTCATTAAAAATATAACATTTTTATAAGTTAACCATCCCAACGAGACTTTAAAGGCTGCACCAACAACTTTCTCTTGTTGTTTTGACCCGTCTCGTATTCCTGACCAATGACTGAATAATCTTTAGTCACATGGTTTGTTAAGAGTTTTGTCCCGAAACAGAAATCTTCCATAGACGCCAGTCTGAATACAGACCAAACTCAATCTTTCTGAAACAAATCTGTTTACTCGAACCGGACTAAACAATGTGTCCATCTGAAACAACCTGAGTTTGAATTATTTGTAAAATCTCAATTATAGCTTCATTTGACATGTGTGGACAAGATGTTAAAGTCTGATATGAATTCGTTGTAAATCATCCTCTGCCAGCAAAAGAGGGTGTATGTGTACTTTGAATGACGTTATAAATGGAACAGCTTAACCAGGGCTCTGAAACCTCTAAAAGAACCATTTGGTCGGTTTCTTAATGACAAAATCAAACAAGAGCCGTAAAATCTCACTAAACTTTTTATAAAAACACACTTCTTTAGCAGCCGTTAGACCCTGTAACTTTTAAATATTTACAATAACTAAACGATAACAGTGTTATATTTCTATAGCTATATAACAATTATGATTTATTTTAATCTGACAGCAGCAGATTCAAGTTCCTTTCAAATAAAATTCAGTGTCAAAAAAGATCCTCCTAAAGCAGTAAATTTACTTGCACTTATTGTTCTCCAAGACTAGAGACTTGAATTGTGAGGTGCCTGCGAGCCTTTGGGATGAGGCACTGTCCAAAATTCACCTCAGCTCTATCAGCTCCCGACTCAGGTTGATTCAGTTTAAAGTTCTACATAGACTACATTACTCCAAAACAAAGCTGAACAAAATCTTTCCAACGGTCTCCATTAAATGTGATAGTTGCAACACATCAGAAGGTATGCTGGGACATTAATTCTGCTTCTGTCCATTGTTACGTAGCCTCTGGTGTAAGATCTTTAAATCTTTCAGATGTATATAATAAAGATATTCAGTCCAATAGCCACCTGATGCTCCTCACAAACTTCCCAACTACACTACAAAAATTCTGCTTTAAAAAACAAGAAAAAAAAATATGCAAAAATAAGGTAAAAAAAACCTGCATTGATTGGATATACAAAAGTCACAGCATGCTTAAATGAAGATGATGAAATCCAGCTCCTTATACCTACTTGATTGTATTTGAAGTACATGTGAATGAAAAAAAACATGGCTATTGCTTGTCTAGGTTGAAAGACAGACATGTAGATGACTACAAACAATGCTGTACATTGTATAACAATGAGTATCTCAAAAGAATGGGCAATAGGATGCTGTGAAACTTGCAATAAATGGGCAACATTTTCATCACTAATAATACAAAAGTGACTCATTACAGAAAGCCTAATATCATAAGCAGAGCCCAACAGTGATTTTGTAACCTAAAAAACTAGCAGAAAAACGGAACATTTCTCAATCATGTCAGTAAACATTTTTACTGAACATCAACATACATAGTTGCACCAGTAACAAACTAACATTGTAAGCCTACTCAGAAATAAACTTCTTCCACTCAGCCACAGTTTTTTTGGAAGAGGAGTCATATCTCGGGAATGGATTGTGTCCATAAGGACTTCTGTCTGCAACACAGATAGGAGTGTAGCGATGCACTTGGGGTATCTAAGGTGAAAGGTGTAGTAACATGCCATGATATACATCACGCTATCAGTTATGCTCTCCTTTGGGAAGATCAGCACAGCATGGTTCCAATGGCCAGTATGCAGTTGGTTTCACAGACGATCACCACAGGGACTGAACAGTGGTCTTGACTGAAGAAAGTGTTGGGGTGTTCTGCAGACTGAAACACAACAAGAAAAAATAATGCCAAAAATAAAAAAAACGATGATCAAGTAAGATGAAAACCTGTCATCTTACCTCAAGAATGTGAAGCATCACCTCACTTGGATGCCCTAACTTCTTGGGTGGAGCAACAGATAACGGAACATGTCTGGCAAAGCCTTCATCAAGGCAATTGTTTGCTTTACTGTGAAAAACAAAACAGCTTAATTTTGTTTACTGCTAATAAATACATTTAATAAAATTGTTATTTTTAAAAACAAAAAAAAAATAGATTTAAAGATTTAAGGATGTGACAGTAAACACATTTAGCCACCAGGTAAGAAATACAGCAACCCTAGTTTTACCCCTCTTTTATAACAATTATTTCAAGATATATAAAACAATTTGACAGCTGCATGTGTACAACAGCACATAACTGATTGGCATGAGCACGACTGTGCTTAAAATTACCTTTATCTCCCTTTGAGGATCATCCATTATCTGAAACATAAAAGGCATAAAAATAAATATATTTTATTTCAATCAAACTCTTGCTGATCATCAGCTTCTTAGCTTAGTTGCCCATTGTCCCATGACTTTTATTTATCAAAGTCAAACATATCAGAATGAGTACAGCTTGCTCCTTACTTTCAACATAAACCATCTAAAAATGTTTTGATTTGCTCACATGATCTGGATCTCTGAAGCAGGGATATGCCTGAAGAATCTTGGTGGGTCTGTCCTGTTCTTTCATAACAACAGAGTCAATGTAAGCCCATCTTGATTGGTATTCAAGGTCCAACAGCTGGGCAACATCCTTCTTGTTGGTGTGGCTTAGACTTGTCTAGCTCCTGCAGAACTTTGTAATGTCTTGCTTGGATCTGTCGGCTGTCAGGCGTTTCAGGCTCTTCTGATGACACAAAAATTATAAATTAGTGTTTTTTGTTTAAAGAAA
Organism: Oryzias celebensis; assembly: GCA_014656515.1. Taxonomy (NCBI): domain Eukaryota; kingdom Metazoa; phylum Chordata; class Actinopteri; order Beloniformes; family Adrianichthyidae; genus Oryzias; species Oryzias celebensis. The sequence goes on along the minus strand of BNCR01000018.1, from coordinate 17,129,652 downwards.
CAAATGCCTGAGATTACTAACTTAAATATAACAACTATTATACCACTTAAAAAATAAAATTGTTAATTGTTACAGGTATTAATTACCTATAGTTTTAAGATTAGAATACTTTAATTTATTCGTCAGAGAAACTCCATGGGTTTGTGACTAAGGTAGTACCGCAGACAACCAGTAGAGGGAGTTCCGCTGTTGTCCCGTCACTAATTACAGAGAAGTGAACGGGAGAACTACGTCTCTTTCTTTGTCCTCACTTTCCCTGTTATCACCCCCTATTAAGGTAATTACCCCAGTGTTTTAATTGTTGATCATTTACATGGTATTTGTGGCTTTCTTTCCTTCATTCTAATCAGTGTACTAGCAAAATGTGTGTTTTTATGTTTTCTTTGGTAACGTTTTTTTGGCTAACTCCGTCAGCGATTAAGCTAGCTCAGAAGACCTCGTGGTTCGTGGTAGGGCCCAACAGCTTATGTAATTCATAGTTACAGAATGTAATTCATAATTACAGTAAATTGTATAGTTTGTGTTATGTTGGCATTACAGTAATGTGGAGAGTATTTCGTATTGTTCAAACACTAATTACAGAGAAGTGAACGGGAGAAACTACGTCTCTTTCTTGTCCTCATTTTCCCTGTTATCACCCTCTTATTAAGGGCACTACACTATTGCATCTGCAACGTTCCTCTCAACCTCAAGTTCTAATGATAAAGTAAAACCAGAATAAGTACTCATTCCAGACAGAGCTAAACAGCTGACTCACAGAGAACATGCACCAAAACTCTACATTTCTTAATCATCATGTTAGATTTTATATCTTGTAGTGTCATTTACTTTTTTTCATTTTCCCCAAGTCAAGCAACTACAGCTTCAAGCTTTCTTGGTCTTGTTTTATGGATATCCAAGTTGTATTTTTTAAAATTTGTGTTACTATACAACAACTTCATTTAAAGAGACATAAGTACTGATTATGAAAATGTATTTCCCTCTGCTTGCTCCAGTAGTATATTAGTTGCAGTGACAGTGATGGTTTAAAGTCTAGTAGAAACATTTATAAATGTGAATCAAACAGTACTTTTTTCCAGCTAAACTACCGTAACCAGACAGGCTGAAGTTATTACCATAGCATCGTTTTGATGATCAATGTTTATAATAAAAGTAATTAAAATGTTAGTAGTCGTAATACATACATTTCCCTTGTCAATATTAGTTTTAGCTGTGCATAAAAACACAATCTGAATATGTGATCTTTCTAAGATGAAAGTTAGATTTAAATGTAAACTTCTGTGCTTTGAGCACACTTGCGTGAAGAAATGCATTTTTCCCTCTGCAACACAGCATGAGCGGCTCCCCCCATGCGCCCTTCCAGCGGAAGGATACAAGCTTAAAGTTCTTTTGCCTTACCCTTAAACAATTTTCAGACACCACTATACCTAAAAATTCCCCTTCAGTTAGAGGGTAGCAGATTAATTCGGGTACGGCCAAAGTCTCTGTAGATCACATGATGTGGAGTGACCCCCATATTGCAGTTCTACTTCTGACCGTTACCGCTAGCTAAATGTTAAACCAAAACTAAGCTAACTGTCCATCCTTCTTTTTGCTATCTTAAAAAGTTTTACAGCAATAAGAAAAAACAATTTTAGGAGCATGACTGCTAATGTAAATATATTAGCAATTCGATACTTCACATCAACGGGCTAAGCAACTTCAAGTTAGCATGTGGTTCCGTATCTAATTTCTCAATTCACAAAAACTGCAAAAATCCACATTACCCCCTAGTACTGCTGTAGTTGTAGAATCCATATTAAAAAAACGCCCTTTCATCTCCATCCATGGCGTCGGGAATGTGGTCGACTTTTGAAGGTACAAACTTCTGGGATGCAACCAGGTGCAACAGGTTAGCTAGCTAGGATCTTGAGATCTGCAAAAAGTAACCGTCGTCCTCCCCCTTTTTGGCGCGTTTTCAATTAGGAAAGTACCATATGAAAAAAATAGGGGTAATTCTTTTCAATCCCGAGATATGAATAATTTATACAGTCAGAATTCAAAAATCCATATAGCATATTAAAATATATATATTATTGTGACAAGATTGTAAAGACCTTTTGGTACGTCTGGGATTTGGTGGAGTGTGCTGTTGCAAGGTCCTCTGTCAGAAGGAGACTCACATCCAGAGTGTTACATAGAACTGCCTTTATTTGGCTACCAGCATGGGTCACAAGATTGTAATGTGGGTGTGGTTTCTAAAGAATAAAGAAACAAAATAAAACATGAATTGAAAACCAGTATACATTTCACCAATCTAAACCACTCACCCATGTATAGCTGACAACTCAAAATGGATGATTAAAATGAGTAACACCAAAACATTACATAAATTAGGCCAATTATCAAATTGGCCACTAGATGGCGCTCCAAACAGAAAATGAGTCTCCTTTGTACCTTTTAGCTAACCATGAGGCTTGGGGCTAAGAGAAATAATAAATAAAGGAAATAAAAACAATGGTTTACCTCCCCAATATCATAACTTCTATTCAAATTAACATTTAACCATGGAAATAGCATACTATGCTTAATCCAGGCATATTCAAAGAACAGGAACTTATCATTCAAAGGTTGTGACTCTCCCAAATCGCTTGCAGAACCCTAAACTAACATGGGATAGTAAAACATTGCAAGGTAACTCAATGAGGGTACACTATCATAAACTTACATTCATGTGACGCACACCAGTCTCAACAATCCAGATACCCCGCGGCTCTGAGAACTTCTGAGCCACGGAGCTGGATTGATATCCCTCCGCACTGAAATCACATGACCAGACGGCATGCTGGGTAATGTAGTCGGAATGAATAACAGGGAATTTTCTACAAAGATAATCCCATAAAGTTTATTTTTAGATATCAAAAACAAACCTTAATTTGTTAAACTACCCTATGGTCCCAGATAATGTAGTGAACATACATCAGGTTGTTCTTGACCCTCAGCCCTGCGCCTTCCAATCGTCTATAGAGACAGGTGGAGAAGTAGAAGAAACGTTTTAGTACATTTTTATTTTCTTTTATGAAGCTACTGAGATAGTGGACGTAAAATAAACTGGTGGATTTTACCACTTATTACACAGTTAGCTGCCAAACCTTTGTACAGGTGAAATACTATCTTGGAGATGTAATAGAACACAGCAGTGAAAACTCGTGACTCATTGTGTGTTGCCCATCATTACTTGATGATTTGCTCTTGGCCTTACAGTTTGAACTTGGAAGATCATAGAAAACATAAATTATCTGAATAATGAAACTTTTTCTCTTTACATTTTTTTCAAATGTTATAAGTTTAATGTTAAGTGTCAATTTACAGCACTATGTCAACTGTTCTATGATACAAGTACATATTTGCATTGTTGACAAAAAAACAATGGAATATATTTGACTGTTTGTTTTTATTACATATTGGACGAGACAGTTATGTCAAAGTCACAATTAATTATTTTTTGCTTGAAACAAGAAATTACTACTTTGAAAATACAGTTTTCTCCATCATGTTACTTGGTAACTATTACGATTCTAGTTTCAAGTGTGTTTTTACTCATAAAAGGTAAAAAAGATCTTAGTAGCAAGCTTAAATATCTTATTGAGATAATTAGGTACCACAACTCCTAAAATAAGGGAAATTCTCTGGCATAAAAGCTATCAAGTGAGAAGAATTATCTTACCATTAAAAAATAAGCATGTATATGCTTGTTTGAAGATATTTAATCTCACTGAGATTTCAGTTTTTGCAGTGTACCACAACATAAACAGGGAGTGCTACAGTTGGGAATGGTGGTGGACAAAAAGAGTATTCTCCTAAACTAGAGTCCTCCATCCTTCCAGCATTGGCTGGCAGAGATCATAAATGCTATCCAGCTGGCTAGGCTGCGGTTCTGCAGATTGGGCTCACAGGACAAATTTACATTGAAATTGAAATTAAAATTGACATTGTTTGCTAACCTTTTCTGGCCCACTACACTAAAACTTGAACTGAAACACCAAAGAACAAGACTCCAAGTGGAGAGGTGCTGGATCTGGGTCACTCACAAATGTAATTTTGCATGTTTCCCCCTGTACAGGTTGTGTCTGAGTGCAACATTCATGTAAATATTAATTTTTAAATCAACACTGTAATCTGGCAGCTCAGTTTAATTTCATCTACTTTTTATCTCCGACTTTGCTGTTCCTTTTCCCCTTTTGTTTGTCTTCGTGTTTTATGTCATTTGTTCACTTCAACCTAAAAATAAGATATAAAAAATAGAAAAGTGATCGTCATGAGTAGTCGAAAAAGCATCATTTCAAAGGGAAAATTCAACTGTTTTTCAATTATCTTTCTAAAGGAAATAAATGTCTACATTTATGAGCTAGTAATGAAGACTCGTCACCATATTCATGTTATAATAAATATTTTGGGACAAACTCATAGAAATATATAAATCATAACACAGATGTATAATATCGATCGAAAATAAGATTTAGCCCTGATAGGAGTCGATGGGAGGAACTTGTTGCTGTCTTCAGTCCAGAAGTTTAGCACTCAGAGGATGGGCCAAATGGGCAGAGTGCAACTTTTTTTCCCCAACGTATTTAGAATAAAAATATTTCAATTAGAAATTACATAAAGAGAACAATTTATTTTCAAAGTGGATTTATGTCATATTCAACATAGTTCTATGATGCCTCATCCACTCTCCTTTTTTTTTTCTTCTTTCTTAGTTCTTCCAACGTTAGTGTATCTTAGTGCACGTTGATCAGGCTGGTTTCCAGATTGGCAATGCATTCTGGGAACTCTACTGTCTGGAACATGGGATCCAACCTGATGGGCAGAAGCCCAACAACAAGACTATTGGAGGAGAAGATGACTTTTTTAAAGACACATTCTTCAGTGAGATAGGAGCTGGAAAGCACTTTCCCAAGGCTGTGTCTGTTGACCTGGTACCCACAGTTATCGGTTAGCGTCACTGTCTGACAAACATACAGATTATCAGGTTATGTGTGAACCAGTGATTCAATCTCTCTTGGTCTGCTCAGATGATGTGCGCATTGGGACCTACCGGCAGCCGTTGGAGGAGGAGATGATTCCTTCAACACCTTTTTTCAGTTAGAACGGCGCTGAATGACGCTTCCATCAGCAGAGGTGAAACTAGAGTCAGTGTTTCCACCAAAACTGTAGAAGAGCAGGAAGCCCTGAAGACGCTCAAGGAAGCAAATGCCAGAAACAGTTACATTTAGTGCTGTCATGCCTGACCTGTAATTCATTTAATTAATCAATTTGAATCGAAAATATTTGTGACTTAATAATTTCTTTGAAAAGCTTCATTTTGAGTTTTTTCTATTAAAATTTTTGACATTGTGTTGCTGTAAATGATCAAAGTATAACAAAAAAATATTTTTTTTACTTTAAAAAGACATCCATCTTGAGTTTTACACCATCAAGGAGGATTTTTTTTCAATCTCACACAGTTAAAAAGAAAACACATCAGGTCGAGAGTGTTGTAATTAAAAACATCAAAACAATAGGGGCACTTTTTTGAGCAATCCCAAAAATTTTGACCACAATCTTCTTAATATCCTAGTTCATATGCTTATTCTACAGTTTACAACAACAGCAAGACAGTAGAAAAGACATGAGTGATTTCATTGTTTCTTTTAACCTGTTTCCCCTCCATGAACCGCCACCTTAACGTGGTGGAGGGATTTGAGTGGCAGACATCACTGACGCCTGCTTTGATCCAATAAATCAAATGGCGAAATGTGATCATCGCCACGGCAAATACTTGGGCTGCCCTCTTTTACACAGAGGCGCTGTGTCACCCAGAAGTGTAAACACCGTCATTGCCACCATCAGATTTAAGTGCAACATCACGGTTGTGGACTGGTGTCCCACCAGGTTTAAGGTGGGCATAAACCACAGATCGCCAACTGTGGTCCCTGCTGGAGGACTGGCCAAAGTTCCTAGGACCCTCTCCACACTGAGCAACACCACCGCCATTGCTGAGGCCTGGGCCCACCTGAACCACAAGTTCAACCTCATGTTTGTCAAGAAGGCCTTCTCCCACTGGTATGTGGGGGAGGGCATGGAGGAGGGCAGTTCTCCAAGGCCCAGGAGGACATGGCGGTTCTGGAGAGGGACTACCAGGAGGTGTGAAGTGACACTGTTGGACCTGAAGAGACAAGGAGGAGATCTGAGTGGGGTTTTCTTTTTTTAAAAATGGAACTATAATGTTTTTAATTTTTTAATTGTTTCTGAAACCTCAGTTTTTCCAATTAAATGTTTGTTGGATTTACAAACTTTTGTCATATTTTCCAGGGGAAAAAAGCTAAAAACACAGAGAAGCTTTAGGGAAAAACCCCCTAAATCTTACATTTTGAATTATTTTTATGTTAGAAAATGTTTAACAGAAAATTGCTGAAGCTTATTAAATTACCCAGCACACTGTTAGCATATTGCTGAAATGTTAGCTAAAAGCCAAATTAGCTTGAAAAACCTTGGCAGATACCAAATTAGCTCAAACAGCTGAAAGGAAGGAGGGTTTGGAAGGAGGATGACATCTTTGTTAAAAGTCTCAATAAAATGCATCTTTGCCCTAAAGAAGAACGTCATGTTCTTTTGAGGTTTAAAATATTAGCTGTCTTAAGAATTGAATTTGTGAGTTTATCAAAATGTAATTCCTTTAACACAACATTATAATTGGAGACGTACTGTAGCAGGCTGTTAAACTCTGTTGCTCAGGGGCCAAAATCTAGGTTGTAGATCAAACAGGGCAAACTTTAGTTGAACACACTAAAACTCAACTTTTAAAACTTTTCTTTTTTACTTATATGGGACATTAACATGAAAAAAGGAAAACACCAACTATATTTTGTTTTACAAAATAAATCAACTTTAACCTTAAGTAACTTAGAATGCACTATCAAAATTTTACAACTTTTTTTTCTTTACTTTTCATCAATAACAAATGTCTTTGCTCTTGTATCATTTCATCAGAGCTGGACGCATCATCGTTTAGCCCTCTGCAGCAGGTATATCACTGCATCATCAAACCCAACCATGGGCTGATGTGAAATTATGATGGGTACAAACAGAATGGTACATCCCATGGTATGCCCAAATTAGATTATTAGTTAGTTGACAAAAGGGTCCTGTATTGTTGTTAAGTTAATTTAAATGTTCAATATGTTTTGTGAAATTGCTGATCCAATATGTCTTTCCCAATGTGTCTTAGGGAATGTTCTGGGATCACTTGGTTATGACGTCATCCACCACCAGGGGGAGTAGCGCCGTTCTTCCTCATTGCAATAAACTACGGAAGCGCAGAGCTGCCACTCAGTAGAAAAAAAAAACCCCATGCATATCACGTTATAACGTGAAAACTATATTGTTCTAACAATATAACTTTCATGTTTTTACAATATAATTTTCACGTTTAAACAATATACGTGTTTATCATGTTATAACAAAAAACTTTTCATGTTCTTACATAAAAAATATTATATTGTTCGAACAATATAGTTTATTGTACAAACGTGAAAATTATATTGTTCGAACAATAAAGTTTATTGTAAAAACGTGAACATTTTATTGTTCGAACAATAAAGTTTATTGTACAAACGTAAAACCTTTCATGATCAGAAAAAAATACGCTCCTGTAGGAGACGGCGCGCTTTTGAGAACTGGGGTCTGGCATGATAGCAACATGGCAACAAACACGGACACTCCACTGTTGAGATTTCTACGTAATCGTGGTGTTCCTGAAGACTGTCTCTCACGAATGCTACAAGAACGGGTAAGTACGAACTTTTAAAAGAAACATCTGTAAAACTCGCTTTTCATGCTGCTACAAAAAATGGTCAAAAATGCATCACGTTGTTAACAACCATAACAGTTTGTCGGTTGAATCACTTAAAAATACTACTGTAAAACACCACTCATGTGATGGCCTACTAGTTCCGGGGACACCCTGGACGGGTCCCAAGCTGTCACAGTCTGTATTTATTTGTTCCCTTTTTTAATTTAAATGTATCTGTTATTCCATAGTGATTAAAAGTAAACGATCTCTAGAGGATGTCAATAGAAAGGGAGTCTGATGTGGAATTTCAAAATTAAAGCGCTTTGAAATTAAGAACATGCAAATTAAATCTGTAAGATACTTGAACACTGATTTTAATTTTTTTGAGAGGAGGCGTTTTCATTTACTGTAAACACTTGTTAATTATAAGAAGGAGCATTTAATTAATGTTGCTGGCACAGAGGGTATAAAAAGTAAATGTTACTTTTTGAAGGCTGCCAAAATGATATAATATAAAAGCACACAATAAACAGTTAAAACACATGTGAAAAGTACATAGTTTTAAAGTGATTTTTATTATTAAAATATTCAATTATGTGATGTCACTGCTGATTTTTCTTGTGCTCTTCTGATGTAATTTCTGTTTTTATTACAGATCGATGCCACTGTGATTGATTTGATGGATGATAAGACCCTGTCTACTTACATTCCACAATACTGTGATCGCATCGCTGCAAGACGGTTCTGCTTAGAAAACAATGGTGCAAGTATTAAGGAATCTAAAAAATCCTCATTACTTGAAAAACTGAAGGAGAAAAATGGCCATCATGAAAATAAGTCTCCTGATCATGAGGAGACATTTACTTCAAAGAGGAAAAGAAAATATGCAAATAACAACAAATGGGCTCAGAAAAGGACTCGCAAAATTGAATGAGGGTGGATCCATGAAGGTAAACAAGTGAGAAAGCGCAGAGGTGGAGGAACAAGGACCTTAGATGTACCCAAAAGACACCAAAAAGGCTGACATTTTACTGTATGCTAAGGATCTTTTCTTTCCAAATGGTAAAAGCAAATTTGGAAGATGGAGGTCTTCAGTCAGGATATATTAGACTATCAGGAAGAGGCTGTGTTTGATGACAATGTCACAATTGGAGAACTCTACTCAGTACTAAAAATGGGAATTCTAAGATTTTACTTGTGCACAAGATGTTGTATGGATGAAGATGAAGAAGATGACGGAGGGAAAGCATGCATAAATAATGCTACACAACTGACTGTCCCACATCAAGGAAATGAGGAAACTGTTCATGCTGTTGTGAACTTGTCGTCGGTTTTAGAATTCTAATGAAGACACATTTATCAGACACATCTGAAGTGATGATTGGCCCCTACCACGGAGAACCTCTGGCGTCTCAACTTGATGACACTCTAATTGATGAACCATACCTTTTGCTTGAAGGAGATGATCTGGTCATCACATCCATTACCCTTCCTCCAACAAACACAGAAGTCAGTTTTCAGATTCAACTTTTAAGCCATGAAGGTTCAAGCTCTGCAGGATCAATATGTTGTCTGTGTGACCATCAAACTTCACAGGGTTAATATTCTGGAAGAGATGATCACCCAGTTCAAAGATCCAGCACTCCTCAGACACTCTCTAAAATACACCTACATTGATGAAAGAGGAGCTGATGCAGATGGTGTATCAAGGGATGTGTATGCTGCATTTTGGTCAGAGATTATTGACAACACAGCTGAAGGAGAGGAGTTCAGGGGTGCCATCACTGTCTCCTAAATGGCAGAAGAAGAATGGCAATCCATGGGTAGAATTTTAGTGAAGGGATTTCAGGACCATGGATATTTCCCTTGTCGCCTTGCCCTGTTTCACAGTGGCACTCATCTTTGGTGAAAACCAGATTTCAGATGATATGCTGTTGAAAGTCTTCTTTTTTACATGACCCAGTCAGATAGGGATCTGATTACAAGGGCTCTAAATGAAGATCTTTCAGATGAAGACTCAGATGAACTGCTTGATCTGATGGACCGCCTTGATGTATCAGTGCTTCCAAGCAAAGAAAACTTAAAAGGAATTCTTCTGAAAGTTGCACACAAACAGTTGATCCAAAAACCAGCATATGCTGCAGAGAAAATGTCCTTTGTTGCAAGTCACTTCCTAAAAGAAGCCTTTCAAAGTCCACAACATGTCCTACAAATGTATGAGGATAAAAAACCAACAACAAGAAAGCTGTTGAAGTTGCTAACTGCATCTCCCAGTTCTCCAGCAGAGAAACAGAGCTTCAGATTTCTTCAACAGTACATCAGAGGACTTGATGAAATAGGCCTCAGAAGGATGTTCAGGTTTCTCACAGGGTCAGATGTCATCTGTGTTGACAAGGTTGATGTTCTGTTCACTCATGTGGATGGACTGGCGCGACGACCTGTGGCACACACATGTGGCCCTCTTCTTGAACTACCATGGACATACACTTCCTACCTAGAGCTACGAAATGAACTGGACAATGTTTTGGCTGCTAAAAGCTCCTATGAATTCAGCATAGCTTGATTGAAGTCCATCTTGACTGAAGGAGTTGAAGGAATATTGATCAGCTAAATCATCTGTGAGATCATCTAACAAATTGAAGACTATGTATCAAAAAAAGAAACAAACTGTTTCAATTTCAGGGCTGTAATTCACTAGTGACCCAAAACAGACTCTTGAATAGATTTGATTTTCCTTTCAAAAATTACATTTTTTTTGCTATAATGACAAATTTCACTTAAAAGTTTAATTATTCACAGTTTAATGGCTTGAATGTCTAATCTGTTCAATTTTTTTGCACCCAGCTGTGTTTATAATTACAGGGTATAATAAAATATCAGCCTGTTACAGAGAAGTCTTTTACAAATCTTTTAGGACACAAGAAGTCTGTAAAGTATTTTTTTTAAGAATTCAATGTTTAGTTAGTATTTTTTTTAAGTGTCCTTTTTCCCCTTTGCACTAGTCATTTGTTGGAGAACATGTTTTGAGAAAATTATTATGATATTTGGATATCAGTGTGTTGATGGATAAAATGGTTAATTGGAATAAAATATACTGTACACTGGCATATAAAGTATTTAATGTAACATTTAACGAAAGTTCATGTTTTTTTCTTGTTGCGTACAAATAAAGAGAAAGTTAATATCTAAGAGAATTTATTTATTGTTACATATTTCTTATTTTTTTAAATTACAAATTCACAAGAAACTGTTCAAGGATCTATTGCAGTTGCAGAATATCTGCTGCTAAATGTAAAACAGTGGCAAAAAATTCTGTGAAGGTGTTCTTTAAGCAGTTAAAAAAAATACAACAAAACAGATGTTGACACTAGAAAAAAATCTGCTATGAAAAGCCAGAAGGTGGTATCTGTTTTCTTTCTGCTGATCTAATTTGAATGCATTTTTATTATTGAACCATTTACTCCAAAGTTTC